>PVLD010005219.1:0-114895 GCA_004027595.1 Dinomys branickii
CTGTTCCATTGATCCTCAGGTCTGTTTTTTAGCCAGTACCAGGTTGATTTTATTACAGTAGCTTTGTAGTATAATTTCAGGTCGGGGATTGTGATTCCACCTGACTTGTCCTTATTGCCCAGGATTGCTTTTGCTATTCTGGGTCTCTTCTGGTTCCAGATGAATTTGAGGCATATTTTCTCTAGATCTGTGAGGTATGCTAACGGTAGTTTAATAGGAATTGCATTGAATCTGTACAACAGTTTTGGTAGTATGGCCATTTTTACAATGTTAGTTCTTCCTAACCATGAGCAGGGTATGTTTTTCCATTTACTGAAATCCTCTTCGATCTCCTTTTTCAGAGTACTGTAGTTTTCACTGAATAAATCTTTCACATTCTTTGTTAGATTGATTCCTAAGTATTTCAGTTTCTCGTTTGCTATTGTAAAGGGTATGGTTTCCTCGATTTCTCTCTCAGTCTCACTCCAGTAAGACTGGCCAGTATGAAAAAGTCATCCAATAACAAATGCTGGCGAGCCTGTGGAGAAATAGGGACTCTATTACATTGCTGGTGGGAATGCAGACTGGTGCAACCACTGTGGAGAGCCGTTTGGAGATTTCTCAGCAAACTAGGTCTAGAGGTTCCACTCAAACCAGCTATTCCCCTTCTGGGTATTTTCTCAGAAGATCTGAAAACATCAGATCATTCTGATATATGTGCACCCATGTTTATAGCAGCACAATTTGTAATAGCTAAAATGTGGAAGCCACCCAAGTGTCCATCCACAGAAGACTGGATTAAAAAATTGTTGCATTTTTATATAATGGAATATTATTCAGCTATAAAGAAAGACAGTTTTGGGGACTTTGTAGGCAAGTGGTCAAAACTGGAGTCCATACTCCTAAGTGAAATAAATCAGCGGTACATGTGCAGGTATCACTGGTGTAAGAACCTGAGGGTGGGAATATAAACTAAGAGACCTGAAGGTAATCTGTTCAAAAACAAAGAACAGATGGGACGAGGGAAAGGAGAAAAGAGAGAGACAAAAATGTATGTATGTATATATGAATATACATATATGCAGGAGGGCTAACATGGTTCTACTATTGTATTATATCACTTAATGCTAAGGAATAATTGATGACGGATTATTTGATCAATCTTGTATGTCTGTATGTGTTATCCTGAACACACACTTTGAAGATATCAATATGCAAAGCAGCAACTCTTGGTGGTTTTTTTCTGTTTTATTGTTTTTTGTTTTTTGTTTTTTTGGGGTTTTTTTTGTCTTTGGTTTTTTGTTTTTTGTGTTTTTCTGTTGTTGAGAGGATTAATTGTCTGACCAATTTTGCATGTCTGTATCTGGGTTCATAGATATACACTTCGAAAATATCAATAGGTAAAGGAACAACCACTGTTGAGTCCATGTCACCTTGTCTGTAGATCAGTTTTGATTGTACTATTCTTTATGCTAATTTGTGTCTGTTTGTTAATATGTTTTTGTGCTTTTATTTTTTTAAAAAGAAAAAAGAAAAAATGTGATAATGTGCTTGGTGCACATCACATACATACTATCTGACTCACAATAACTGCTCTAAATGTAAGCTTTTATTGTTTTTTATGATACTCTAATTTCCTGTGAAATGAAAATTAATAAAATTTCTGTTTTAACTTCTGAAAAAAAAAACATAATCCTTTAAAAATACATCAGTAACAGCAGTATTCTTTCAATATCACCGAAAGTAAATACTTTCATTTCCCAAGTCTTGTAAATAGCAACCAGAAGATTGCTTCCTTTCAAAGCCTCAAACTCTATAGTTGTGTGACAGCAATCAGTCATTATGGGCTGTCTCAGTTTGTAGAGAGGGGTAGAGCTACAAGTTAGCACACAAGCCATGGACAGATCGTATTAGGAAATGTATAGAGTATATAATCAAAAGTAATTCTAAAATGAAAACCCAGGTCTGAATGTTCAGAGTACATGTATCATTATTTGTACTCATCAAAGCACCCGTGTGCATGCATGTATTTGTTTCAGAACGGGGACATTGCTGTACACATGCTCACAACAGCATAACAGCTGTATGGAACAGACTCATTTACAGGTGTGACCCATAAGGACAAAAGGGAAGGAGAAATGATATATTTTAAAAACATATTATTATGACAAGATTAAAGGTACTATCAATAAATTATCTCATGTAGTTTCTACCATGTATTATTACTAATATCTGTTCTTCTTGCTAATGAGATTGAAATTCAGATGCTAAAATGAATATATTTTGCAATTACACAAATAGAATTCAAGCCTAGGCCAGGTTCTAATATGCTTATCCTCTCTATCATTCTGTAATTTCTATTTTGTGCTTTATACTCCAATACAGCACAGTATGTGCTTGCCTGAATACACTTTCATTCTAGAGCCATGACAGAGCAGATATTTGCCCATGCACATATTACATGATCACAAAAACTGAGATCATCAAATACACACACACACCAGAGCACAAGTCTCACTCAGCATCAGGCTTTACTGATGGTTGTCAAAAAGTGAAGCTGGACCTGATGGCGCCTGTAATCCCAGCGCTCTGGGAGGCTAAGGAATTTTACATTTGAAACCTGCCAGTGTAAGTTAGCAACTTAGTAAGATTTTATCTCAGGTTTCTTTTAAAGTAGCATGAGGGCTGAGGATGTAGGTCAGTTTGAAGACTCTGGGTTCAATGCCCAGCACCACACACACACAAGGGGACACGACAAGCTCAGCTCCAGGGTAGCCTTGGTATAGCAGAAGCCTTGAACTGTCAGACGCAAACCCGTAAGTCCATTTGCTACATTGGGATCTGTTGTGCTTTCAAGACATGATTCATCTGAGGATCAGTTTTTGAAAACTAGTTTTGAGGTCTGTGTTATGATCAGTCCCTGGCTTTGTGAGGGCTGCACAACTAGCTACTCTCCCGTCCATCTGTGGCCCCTACATTGCAAGTTCATTTACACAAGTAAACAAGACATACATGATTCTAAATGCATTCTTAGGGCATTAGCATTCAACAGCACATGCAAGGCGCTCACCTGTCACCTAGCTAATAGGTTCCTTTAGTCGATATATGCAAGGACTTCCAGTTGGAATCAAACTGGTATCACATTGTTTCTGAGGAAGAAAATGTGAGGATTCCTCCTGAACACTTTCTCTTCCAGTCTTTCATGTGTAAAAATCACCTCTTCATGTTTCCTGGGATCTTGAAAACCATGGAAGGAAAGAGAGACTTACTCTCCTATCTGTCAACAGTGGGTACTCATGACAATCTGTATCATGCATATGCAGATTTATAGCAAGTGGTCGTATTTACATATCACTTTGGTGTAATAAACCTCTTTCAGAATTAAGGCATCAAGCTGTCGGTGACTGTTTTGATTTGTATGGGACAGAGCTCCTGAGAGTCTGTCTAGAGGAGAGAAGAGGCCTGAGAAAGGCTCTCAAAAACATCCTCCCCATCAGTTACACCAATTAAAGATGAATGAGTTTTCAAGACTTCTCTTTGGACCATCAATCACTTACATTTCAGCATGAATTAATCATGTAATAATTTTGATAGATTTTGCTCTAGATTAGCAGTGTGAGAAAAAGAATGATATAAATGAGATGTATTTGGTGGGACAGAAAGGCCTCCCTAGGGTCTCAGAACAAGCAAGAAGAGGGCAGTGGCTATTTTAGGGATGGAAAAAAGTAGGAAAAAGTCAGTACAGGATAGGGAAGAGATAAGGAACTGAGAAACCATCCAGCCCCAATCCTGCTTCCCAGCAGTTCTGACAATGCCAACTGGGGACCATGACTCCCCAGCTATGGCCCTGGATCAGGACGCAGGCCATCATGTGCCAGTCCTTTGAGACATCATTCTCCACTCTGTCCAAATTTATCTGTTCATTCTACAACCTGCAGCTTATAGTTAGTGTTCCAGAATAGAAATGGAGAAAGCCATTAATGTTTCCCTTTAATTTATTTTGGTTAATTAAAAATATGTAGAAAATGCATTATCTGCCTGGCAGGAGTAGATGAGAGAAGTTGAGATTAGTATAAATGTAGCTTAGATTACAGGAAATTTTGCACCCATACCTAAAACAGAATAATCTGAAATGAGAAAAGAACAGAGCAAATTTAAAAAGTCATGGAAATTAAGAGTGTGATTATAGAGATAAAAATTAAACTAAACATTAGATGATGAAGTGGACAATTGAAAAGAAGTAAAAATCTAAGAGAGAAAAGAAAAATGTTAAAATACCAATTCATGGTGCTAAACATGTAGTTGATAAATTTTTTAAAGAGAGAGAATTAAAAATGGTAAGAAATAACTCTGTAAGCAAGAAAACCAAATATCCCACACTAAAATGTCATAAGAACTTAGATCTATGCTGCTGAAGGTAAAACAAAACCAAACCATTACATTAGGCAACAACAGTGTAACCTGAACACTTCCACAGGTTCAACTGATCACTTAGAGAATTCAGTAAAAATCCTCCTCAGTGTAACCTGCAAGGCTCTGAGGAAACATTTTTCATTGTAGGAGCCCAAGACTACACCATTATCAAACATTTGGGAGGTAAAATTGGGTCATTCTTGTCCATACACGGATAAAAATTTACTGCCACATGCTTTGCCTTAAAATAGACTTCAAACAAAGGTCTCAGTCAAGAAAAAGCACAGCAGATAGTTTTCCACAATCTAACCTTGCCGTGTTTCCTTGTTTGTGTTTTCTTTTTTCACATTCTTACCTTGACATTGGTGGCTGGAAATGGTGGTGCTAGCTCTTTCTCTATTAAATTTTGATTATTTAAGCCAATCACGGTAATCCCATAGCCCTTGCCAGTGCAGTTGGTATGGAAATGAAACAACAGTAGGTCTACAGAACGACCTCTAGGAAAGATGTTGCCAGTCCCAGCGTAAAGAAATGCCAGAGACTGGTGATGCCCATGTGTGAGCCCATGACAGTGTGAGCAGAGAGACAGGTGGACTAGGACACTTTGCCAAGGACAGCAGAGCAGAAGTAGTTACATCCTGGCTGTAAACTTCTTTCCTGCT
Source organism: Dinomys branickii (assembly GCA_004027595.1). Taxonomy (NCBI): domain Eukaryota; kingdom Metazoa; phylum Chordata; class Mammalia; order Rodentia; family Dinomyidae; genus Dinomys; species Dinomys branickii. The sequence continues at coordinate 5,055 of PVLD010005219.1, forward strand.
TTGGTATTACTGTGCTGTATTATCTTCATTTCGCTCATTAACATTTGAATTTTCTCATTAACTCATTTACATGCCCATCTCTCTTCGCAGTGGGTTTTGTGCTCTTCCAGAGCAGGAGCCTTATCTGTCTCATTCATTGCTGCATCCCTATGACCTGGCTGGCTGCAGGCCTGCGGTAAATAGTTCTTGAATGAATAAATGAAGAAGAAAGGATGAGACAAGGTAAATAAGCCAGCATAGCCAGAAATCAGGATGTAAGGCTCAATGCTGAAGTGGTAAAACCTCAATATTTGTGTCTTATTTAGAGATGCAAATCCAGCCAGAGAAGAAACAGTTAAGAGGGTTGAAAATGGTCATGCTCTGCCCCCCAGGGGCATTATTAGGAGTTAAATATGGGTTTTCGACAGAGTTTCTGGCTATATTTGTAATATTACTTTCCATGTTTTCTCTGGGATGACATTTGGCATCCTCAGGGCATTTGTTTAGGCCCCTGACACTTGTCTCGTTGGTCCCCCCGTGCAGAGACTGGAGGTCGTGAGCTGAGGAAGCCAGTGCAACAGACTCATTTCTACACAAGTGAGTGCAGTACTTAGGTAAGTCGTTATCCATTATCCGCGCTGGAGCTTTGAAACTTTCCCTGTGGGCTCAGGGACTGAGGCCTGAAACGGAGGTAGGGGATGTTGACTGACTCTTTCACTGCCAGTTAAAACCTCAATCTTGACCTCAAAAATAGAAAAATATTTCTATTTACAAGGATAATAGTATCCCTTACCTATCCATAAAGAATTCACTTTTCAGATGTCATAATAAAAAGATGACATTTTTATTTTAGTTTTGTATTTCTAGAAAAAATAACAGAGATTCACTTAGTGTTTAAAAATAAGGCCTGAAGGAAAATACAACTTTTCTATTAAAAAATACATTAAGAGATAATGAAACTAAATTATATTACCTTTCAGGTTTAACCTCATTCTAACACTAAAGGAAATACTAATTGCACAATGCCTCTTACATATACTGCCATCTTTGCTCTTGTTAATCCCATGGAATTTCCTACTAAATTTGATATTCTGTGCTCTAACATCAAAGTGATTGGCATAAATTTTCTTCCTTGACTCTGAATAGAGGCAATGACTTGAGGAACAAAATTCCTAGATCAACTATGTTGACACAGAATTTAGACACTCAGTAATACACTTTACATTCACCAACAGAAAGAGAATCATCTCCTCCGTATGAGACTGAAATCACATAAGTGAAGAGAGGTGGAAATATGATGATCAAAAGGGAAACAAAAATGAAATCATTTCAATCTTTTGTGAACTGGGAGCAAAATTTCTGAAGAGTTGTTAATTTCTTTCAAAACCTTGTCTTTGGGACTTCCATTTTTACATAGCAACATGTTGGAGTATCCATTACATATACAAATACAATCTCAAACATATCCATCAGTTGGCCTGTGAGGACTACTTTGCATAATAGTTTTCCTTCTTTATTGAAACTGGAATATAGAAGGGAAAAAGGCCAGGGTCATAGTCAATAAAAGAACTTTTAATAAGAGACTTACATAAAATTGGAAACTTAAGGTACCACAACCACTCTAAGAATTAATATAATAAATGTAATGATAAATATAAATATAATTGGTTTAAAGTTCCAGTAAGGAAAAGTGACTGTCTTGAAATTCGGCACTGAAATGGAGCAAAGCAAAGCAGCGTTAGAAACCAAGAAAAAAACAAAACAAAAAAGCAAACTTTTGGAGAACAAGATGGGAGGACTTCTCATACCAATTCTTGTTTAAAGTAGAGCTATGTATTGTAATATCAGATGCAACCAATGGCAACCAACAGACATTACCAATATTTGGTTTCTTTTACCCTGTACAGCTATATGGCCATGTGGAAATGTTTGGTCTTCAAAGGTGTTTCAGGCTGCACTTTAAATCTGCATCCACAGTTAGTGCAGTATATGGCTTGCCCTACTTCCCACGTCTTGTATTTTTTCACTGTTGGTCAATGATCATTCAGCCACTGCCACAAATTATAAGTTTCTTTTAAAAATAATAACTGAATTCACTTCCTGCACCAAGTTCTGAAGGAATAACATAGTATATAATGTTATAACAATTCCAGATCTCAGAGCACAATACAAAAGTTAATCAGCAGTAGGACTTTGTTCATTAACATCATTTAGGAATTCAGGCTAATGCAGGCTCTTTCATATGTTCCCATGACTACAACAGAAGTAAAAACGAATTCTACAAACCATGTGCTGATTCCTAAAGCCTCAGGTAGGAAAAAGCTGTCATCATTTGTCTTCACAGACTACTGCTAAAGATGTCATTAGACCACAGAAAGCTTCCAAAGGGACAGAGTTGCTTGTGACCAGAGTGAATGCAAGGCCTGACATTCAGAGAGATAACTGAGACCAGAAACAAATACCACATGATCTCACCCATTGGTACTTTAAAAAGTTTAACTCCTAGAAGATGAGAAAATAATAGTTACCAAATGCTAGAGAGGGTGGAGGGGAGGGAGGATGGGAAGAGATTGGTCAATAGGTAAAAAATATGGTCCAGTAAGAGGAATAAACTCTGCATTTCTATTGAATAGTGAGGGGATATAATAAATAATAACATATTATATGCTTCAAAATAGCTGGAAGAGAGGATTTTTGAATGTGTAACCACAGAGAAATGACAAATATTTAATATACTAATTACATTGATTTGATCATGGTTACCCCTGAGTTCAGTTCACAATACCACAAAAAAAAAAAAAGCAATACATTCAAAAATAAATCCTGAGGGAGTAGTATTTGCAACATGACAGAATAGTAGTACTAATATTCTCTAACTCAAGTTTTACAATTTGTTGTTAGAACATTAATCACTAAACATCATAACCTCCTGCTACCATAAAGTCATAAGAAAAGCTACTTAAAACCTGGAGTAACAAGGCTAAAATTTTGCTTAACTTGGATGTTTATCAAAGTATTTCCTACTATGGGGCCTTGGTGAGCTGCACTCCACCCCTCCACTTTTGCAGGAGAGACAATGAGCCCTGGTGAACTTTGCAAGCTTCAAAAATGTCAAAACAAAGGAGCAAAATACAATCTCAGACCTCCAGCCCACCCAGAATAATCCAGGAAACACTGTCATAGAAGAAATTGAAAGTCAAACACCTGAAGTTTCTGAAATGATAACAACTGAAGTAAAGAAACAACTCCATCAGTCCATAGAGGTAATCAGATCAGAAATAATCTCTCAGGTAAAAAAAGAAATGACAAACATAATTATAGAATTGCTCAGCACATCTAAAGAAGGCATAAAAAGCTAGAAGAGCATAGAAAAATAATGGAAAATTGAATGAACAATATAGGAAAGAATTAGAATTCAAGAAAAAGAGTCAAACAGATATACAGGAAATTAAAAATTCCATTGAAAGCTAACAAAATTGCTTGAATGAAACTGAAGATAGACTTATAGACCTTGAAGACAGCATTGCAGCTAGTGATCATGACAGGAAGATCTCTTAAAAAATAACAAGGACCCAGGAAATAACAATTCAACAGCTGCAAGATGAGGCAAATAAAAACAATGTAACACTAACAGGTATCAATAAAACAGCCCTAGTAAACATGGATGAGTATTTGCAGAAGCAGTAGCAGAAAATTGTGCAAGCATGGGAGAAGAATCTGACATACAGTTAAGTGAGGCAATATAGAACTCTAATTAGCCATAACTAAAGTAAATGTATACTTTGACACATAACAATTAACATCCCAGAATTCAGCCAAAAAACAGACTACTAAAAGCTGTTAGAGGGGCTAGGGATATAGGTCAGTGGCACAATAATTGCCTGGCAAGGACAAGGTCCTGAATTTGATTCCTGGTACTAAAACAAGGAAGGAAATTCTGACATGCAATATGGATGAATTATGGGGCCTTAAAGGTAGCTTTTCATGATCCTTAAAAACTGTTAGAGAAAAACAGATTTACCTATAAAGGAAAACCCATCAGAATAATGGCAGATTTCCCAACACAAACCATCAAGTCAAGAAGAGACAAGAGTAAAGTATTTCAGGGTTTGAAAGAAAACAACTTCCAGCCAAGATTGATGTACCCTGAAAAACTATCTTTCAAAATTAATGGAGAAATAAGATATTTCCATGACAAAGAACAACTAAAGAAATTCATGACCACCAAACCAACCTTACAAAGAGTACTGCAAGGTATTCTAGAAAGAGATAAAAATGACCACAATTTCAAGAACAATAGAAAGGCATCATCAAGCAGAGCAAGTAATTAAACAGAGGGGAAAAGTAGGGAACAAACAGCAGGAAAATAACATGATAAACTAGAGCCAATACATATCAGTGACACCATCAATATAAATGGCCTCAGTTCACCAATCAAAAGAAACAGACTGGCAAAGTGGATCAAGAAACAAAATCCAACAATATGCTATATTTAAGAAACATGTTTAACTCAAAATGAAATTTTTAGACTGAAAGTTAAAGAATGGAAAACAATACTCCATGTGACAGGAACTCAGAAAAAGCGGAAGTAGCTATTCTGTTTGCAGACAATGTGAACTTCAAACCAAGAACGATCAGAAGAAATAAAAAATGTCACTATATACTAATTAGGGGAAAACTACAAAAGGAAGAAATAGCAGTCATAGATATATATGCACCAAATATGGAAGCACCCAGCTATATAAGAAAAATATTAACAGACATGAAAATTCAAATAAGCAATAACACAACTGTAATAGGGGACTTTAATACCCCATTGTCACAGAGATAGATCAACTAGGCAAAAAATCAGCAAAGAAATAACAGAACTAAATCAAACTTGTGAACAAATGGACTTAGTAGACCTTTATAGAGTGTTCCACCCAACAATATCAGAAAACACATTCTTCTCAGGTGCACATGGGTCATTCTCCAAAAGAGACCATATACTAGCACATAGAACATGCTTAACTAAATACAAAAGAACTGAAATTATTCCATGCATATTATCTGACCATAGTAGAATGAAATTGGAAATTACTGATGAAAGAAATCACAAAAATTCCATAAACATGTGGAAATTAAATAATACCCTCCTGAACAACCAATGGATCATGGATGAAATTAAACAATATTTACAATCAAAAAATGCAGATACAACTTACAGGAACCTGCAGGATGCAATGAAAGCAGTCCTCAGAGAGAAATTTGTAGTAGTAAATACTCACATCAGGAAAACAGAACAAGACCAAATAAAGAATCCTATGCTGCATCTCAGGTTTGTAGAAAAACAAGAGCAAATCAAGCCCAAAGCCCAAAGAAGGCAGGAAATTACAAAGATCAGAGCAGAAATTAATACAATGAAGACTAAGAAAACAATACAAAGAACTAATGAATTAAAAAGTTGATTCTTTGAAAGAAAAAATAAAATTAATAAGCCCCTAGCCAATCTTATCAACAAAAGGAAAGAAAAATCTCAAATTCATGCAATAAAGAATGAAAAGGGTGAAATTATTACACATCCTATAGAAATTCAGAAGATCACCAATAGCTATTTTGAAAATCTTTACTTTCACAGGATGGAAAACACAAAAGAAATGGAGAGATTCCAAGGTGCTTATGAATTTCCAAAGTTGAATCAAGAAGATATAAAAATTCTGAATAACCCAATATCAGTCAATGAAATTGAAAAAAAAAAAAAAAACTTACCAAGAAAGCAAAGCCCAGGTCCTAATGGACTCACAGCTTAATTCTACAAGAAATTTAAAGAATATTTAACTCCAATTCTTCTCAAATTCTTTAATGAAATTAAAAGGGGAGGAATTCTCCCTATTTCATTCCTGAAGGAATGATACCCTGACATCAAAACCAGAGAAAGACTGAACCAAAATGGAGAACTAGAGGCCAATCTCTGTAATGAACATAGATGCAAAAATCCTCATAAAATACTAACAAATAGAATGCAGCAAATCATCAAGAAGATTATACACCACAACAATTCTTTAACCCAGGAATGCAGGATGGTTCAAAATATGCAAATCAATAAATGTAATACACCATATCAACAAAGCTACTGTGATAAAATCAGAATGGTACTGGCAAAAAAAAACAACAAAAAAACAAAAAAAGAGACCAGAGAACCAATGGAACAGACTAGAAGATGCAAACACAACCACAAAGACATTCAGCCACCTTATCTTTGACAAAGGGAGCAAACATGTTCACTGGAAGAAAGACAGCCTCTTTAATAAATGGTGCTAGAAAAACAGGCTTTCCACATGCCAAAGACTAAAATTACACCCATGTCTATCACCATGAGCTAAAATAAAGTCAAAATGGATCAAAGATCTAAATATTAATATAGAAACACTAAGTCTCCTGGAGGAGAAAGTTGGTAGAAATCTTAAAGATATTGGGGTAGGCAGACAGTTCATGAACAAAAACCAAACTGCATAGGAAACACTTCAAAGAACCAACACCTGGGATCTCATCTTACTGAAAAGTTTTTGTACATCAAAAGAAATCACCAACAGAGTAAAAAGAAAACCCACTAATTGGGAAAAAAATTTAGTCAACTTTCAGATAAAGGACTTCTATCTAGAACATATATACTCTTGTTTCTCTTCAGAAACGAGTATAACTCTTTCACCGTTTTATCTAGAACATATAAAGAATTTTAAAAATCAGACCCCCAAAATTTAAAGACCCAATAAAAAATGGGCATCTGAGATAAATACATACTTCTCAGATGAAGAAATACAAATGGCAAGTAAATATATGAAAAATGTCTAACATCATTGGTCATTTGAGAAATGCAAATTAAAACAACACTGAGATTCTATCTCACCCTAGAAAGAATGGCCATCATCAAGAAGTCAACCAATATCAAATACTCGAGGGACTGCAGGGACAAAGAAACCACCCACCACTGTTGGGAGTGTATACTGGTATTTCCACTATGGAAATCCGTGTGGAGATTCCCCAGAAAACTAGGATTAGAAGGCCCATTCAACCCAGCTATTCCCCTTCCGGGTATTTTTCCAGAAGAGCTGAAAACATCATACCACAATAATGTGTGTGCACCCATGTTTGTAGCAGCACAATTTGCCATAGCTATATCTTGGAAAGAACCCAAGTGCCCATCAACTGGAGAATGGATAAAAAAGATGGTATTTTTATACAATGGAGTACTACTCAGCTACAAAAAGATAAACTTGAGGCTTTTATAGGAAAATGGATGCAACTAGAGACTATACTCATAAGTGAAATAAATCTGACCCACATGTGTAAACATCATACTGTCTCCCTAATGTAAGAACCTCAAAAAATAAATAAAACCCAAAAGGTACAATAGATACTGTGAAAGGGAAAGAAGTTGCTCAAAGGGAAGGAACAACTGGGATGAGGGAAAGGAGAAAACAAGAAAGAAAGAAGAGAAAAACTATATATGGACATATAAGGACAGCTGGGATAATTGTATGATCTCTGTTGGTTTATTGAAAGAAACAGTTAATGCTTAAATTTTTCTTTTTCTGACCAATTTTGCATGATTATATCTGGTAATTTGAACAACTAATTTGAAGACAATACTCAATATAACAACAATTGTTGAATCCCTACTACCTTGATTAGAGAAACTCTGTATTGTTTCTAATGTTTTTTATTACTTTTTATTCTCTTTAATGGCTTGATCAGTCTTGCTTTCTTACATGTGGTAATCTGAGCAACTTTGTTGGATATAATAATATGTAATATAACAATCATTGTTAACTTCCTATCACTTTGTTTTGAAACTCCATATTGTTTTTATTGTTCTTGTGGGGGTTTTTATTTTTCTCTTGGTTGTTGTTATTTTTTCTTTTCTCTTTAAAAAACAATTTTTAAAAGCCTTCAAAGTATTTCCTATAAGAATATTAGCTTTTTAATTGCCTATCATCTTGTTTTGAAGTTTTGTATCATTTTTATTGATTTTTATTATTCTCTGTAAAAGGAAAAAGAAAGTTTGCCTTTATAAGTTGCTACAACCAAGTAGAAAGCCTTTATTATTGTAAAGCTTAACTTACTGAAAAATAAACATTCTACTGATTCACCTTGAAAAGCTAAAAACATAACCATTTGATGCATCTGACATTTTGAGAAATCTTCCTTTAAAATGTTCTTCCAAGTCAATTTAGGAAACTACAGTCACTAACTTCTACTTTCATATTTTGTTTGTAAATCAGAATACCACATTCTACTGAGTATAAAATGTGGTGCAGAAAGCTACTGCCTCTGTGGTAAAACACAGAATCACTAGGCACCAAAGATGACATAGATGGATGTCATCTCACAGGCGGAGAGCGATAGGTGGTCGTGGTACCTGGAACAATTCAAGGGACAGATGGCATTTGTCTGTGCTTTGGAATGAATGTGCAGAGATGTTTATTTATTTCATTCCAAATGGTAGTCCTGGAAAATATAGAAAGATAGAAAATCACCTTAGGGACGGCAGAGTGACCAAACAGTGAAAAGTGTATCTGAGATGCTACAGGAGAAAGAACGTGTTCTCCTTCAATTAAAAAACTATGAAGAAAATTGACTCAAGCCCAAACCAAGATATTGAAAATATATATTTGGGATTATTACATATATGTCAATTTCTATTTTTTACTAACTCAGCAAAAACCCACAGTTAATCAAAATTCCAGCAAATACCCCACTGTGGTTCAAGATGCATTTTGCTGAGTATGTGGGGACTCCTTTTCATCTTGTTCTGTTTGGGCTCCCTAAGCAGAAGAAATTAAGTGATGAACTAATTGGCCTAAGATGGTAATGGTGTATAATGGAGTGGATTTTTCTTCTTAAAAGCCTTCAAGAGCTAATGATAAAATAATGAGATATCTTTTTTGATCCCCAAAAAATAACTTGTACATACAGGTAAAATTTATCTTTCAAATGTCCTTCTCCTCTGAAGATTACCATACACAGAACCCATTCTAAGGAGCTGGCAGCAGTCAAAACACTTTTGGAAATTCTTTTGTAATTGTCTTATGTAAGGTTGGAGTAAAGACTAATTTTGCATTTATGTTTTACTGACATAAATACAGGTGTATAATGTATAACACATTATATATTATGTATTATGTATAATACATCCATCTATGTCATGCTTGGTCCCTAGTGATTCTATGTTTTACCACAGAGGCAATAGTTTTCTGCACCACATATAATGTATAATGAAATCCTTTCCTTACCATTTGGAAATCTCAATTTAACTTCATTCTCTCCCAATGTAAAGGATGGAGCTATGGCTCCACTGAAGATTTCCATCAAAATCTGACACAAATTCTAAGGCACATACTTGGGAAACAGACCTGAATTCAAATTCTTGTTCTTGTTTTGTAATCATGGGGGTTTTGGCAAGTATCGCTTAAGCTCTCCAGGTCTGTATTTCTCATCTATGTATGAAGTGATAATTATAAGGCTTGCTAATATTTGAGCCAGAAAATGAAGGACCAACAGTAAGTTCCATGCACTCTGTTTATCCCGGGTTTGATGCCACTCCCAGCAAAACATATCCATTCAATCAATGTTATTGACCATATAAATGATGGCTTCATTCTTCACAGCTGGAGTTACTGTGATAAGATCTTATATGTTTTATTGATCAGACTGTAGAACAGCTTTTAAAGAAATGAAAATTGTCTTAAAAATAATAATTAAAAAATGAGTGATGAGGGAAGAGGAGAATGTTTCAGAGAGAGAAAGGGGTCAGGCATGAGGAGACAGAGGAGGAGATGAGATGGCTTTGCAAGGTTGCAAAAACATCTGAATGCACTCATCAGCCGGAATATGTTATGGTTGATACATCGTGTCAACTTGGGGAATCTAGAGGTTTAGCTGAGTGACTCAGGAGGAAGCTGGGATGCTTCCTTTGTAAACATCCTGAGCCTGTGGAAGAGGAGGGCATGGAGATTGTGTGAGAGGTTCACGACCCCTGGCTGGGGGTAGGTTGTTTACAATGTAGGGGAGAAAAGGAGGCTGCTTGCAGCCATTCTTCCCTTTCGCTCTGGTGGTTTTTGCTGTGCTCTGCTGCCCTAAACAGTTTGCCCTTTGCCTTGTGCCACTCTGCCTGTGAACCAGCCAAGTATGGACTAAAACCTCCACAAACTGTAAGCCAAATAAACCTTTCCTTCCTTCATTTTGGGCGTTGGGTATTTTGTCTCAGCAACGAAGAAAAGATAACCAAGACAATATGGTGTGAGAATTTTAGAGCCCGAAGGAAACGAGGAATCAGTAAGATGTCTATATCCAGAGTAAAACACAGGTCAACTATTAATTTCAAAGCATAAGGGATTGGAAAATGATTGTTAAATAAGACTAAAGAATGACCCTGGGACAAACAGGAGAAAAAGGCTTGTTTCTTCAATGACCCAGAAATCTCAGAGAAATTATTTCTGCTGTTGTACTGAGAGGAACATAAAACCAGATCCCGCCGGCCACTGCACTGAGATGCAAAGAAAGCAGTGTGCAGAGCAACATAGAAGCTGCCAAGAGAGACTGTGGCCTGGAAAGCAACTGTCCAGCTCCCAGCTGCAGGCCCTCCTGAGCTTCCTGCACTTCCAGCGGGGTCCCCACAGAGCACTCTGAAATCTTCCAATGTCTTCCCATCTTTGGTTGACTTTTAATGGATTTCTGTTCTACACAACCAGACTCTCTTGACTACGACAGGAAGAAAACACATAGAGTGAAGTATCACCAGAATTGTTAACGTATTTTTAAATTCAAATAGTCACAAATCCACCATCCCCAAACCCAGGTTACTGCTAGTATTTTCTGTGGCTCAACACAGTGAGGCTGAGATGTAGGCAGAAGCCAGAAGGACCCAGAGAAGCTGAGTAAGAAAGTCAGAAATCCTATGTTGACTTTCAAAAAAAAGGAAGGGAAGGAAGGAAAGAGACCAGTAGAGGATGAGTGACATCAGAGATGTTTCTGTAGAACAATTGAAGCAAAAGTCGGTTTTCCTTTTGAGGATGAAAGTAACCACATGGTGCCTGGCACAGCATGGCACCGCGGCACCATATCTCAGTATGAAACAACACGAGTGTACTTAACCTGACGGAAGGGGACAGTAGGGCTGAAGTCAGAATGCAAAAGCATTTTAAAAGTAGTGTCTCCGATGGAAGGAGAGAGACCCAGAGTCCTTTCATTATACTGTGTGTGGGGGGGGATGTTTTTATTGACGTAGGGCTTTAATTTATAGTTTCATGAGCAATATTTTAAAAATGTGCTATGGTGAATCCCAAATCTTTTGTCTTAAGAGAAAAGATAGTTTGTTCAAAATATGATGGTGCCCTGTAGAATGGTGAAGTGAGAGGTTTCATAAAATAGGGTATTTGAAATTTCACATGAGGAGAAACATAGAGGAACACCAGAAATATGGTAGTGTTCTGGAACTACCTTGACCCGGTTAGATGCTTCCCCAGGACTGGTAAAATTTATAAGGACAATTTTCTGCTTAATTGGTGATTGTTTTAGCAGTACTGCACAGCCCAATGCAAATGTAAAGAAAACTGAGTGGATGGGTCTCTGTCAGCATTGGGGTTTAACTAGATGAGAACATAGTGAAGTGGGGGAGCTCCATACCCATGTAAGAGTGGAACTGAGCACTATGAAAGCTAAGGTACAACAAGAGGACATGAAACACATGATTGCACCAACACAGATAAAGAGGAAGTAGAAGGAACTGTGCTGAATTCCCCATACAGACAGAACCAAGGAATGAACACAGTGGTAATCTTAGGTATCTCCTGGCTTCCAGGTACCTTTTGGATGCCTGTGGAACACCTCAGTACCTTCTGCTTTATGAATCCTGATTATCCAAGTTAAGGAACAAGAAGCTTCCCTGGAGTTCTTTTATATACCATGGAAGCCCATGAACAAAAATGCGTGCATCTTCCCAGACCCAGATTTTTGGGTAGTCAACCATGAGAGCAACTCAGGAAAAGCTACTCATCTTCGAGCAAGCACTCACATTAGGGACGGTGTCTGCTCTGCAGAACTGGAGCGGCCCGGACCTCCAAGGAAACCAGCAGCGTCATCCGCACCTTCGAAAAGGGCGGCACTGGGGAAAGCCAGTAGTGAAATAAGGCAGAGCGCCCCCAAGGGGCTGCACACTGCAGGCCAAAGGCTGCTGGAGCCTAGATCCTGGGGGTTTTGTAGGCTTTGTGGTGACTGGAGCGTCTGCAATACAGGAGATCCATAATGAATGAAGGGTCTGTGAAGGCAGAGGTTAAAGTGCTCACGGAAAAGGGCAGGTCCTTCCACAGAGTTAGAAAATGACAGTGTGAAATCTCATACTTACATTCAGTAAAGCTTCTTGTCTCATGCGTACTACAGCTATTTGTAGTTTAAATGGTGGGGTCCTTTTCATATAGGGCACATTACAAGGACATGAAGACAGCTAATACTCCTGTCATCTCAAAGCCTGTGTTTCCTCAGCTTCCATTTCTCATTTCCTTAAACTATTCCAAGCATAATATAACACATAAATATTTCCTTCAGTTTCCTTTTAAAAATAGTACCAAACTGGGAATGGAGAGCGAAGAAACTTGGTTATGCTTGGATCATGTCTAGCTGTTGGGCATATGAGAATGATCGGAATCCCAATCCTCTAATTTTAGAAAACCACATTCTACTTGAGTGTAGCAAGTGGCCAGAAACAAATAAGGTAAATATAAATCAACATTATTTTATATGATCATTGATGTTATGATAAAAAGACATGAAAAAATACAGAACACAATAGAGATGCACAACCAAGGTAGGAAGATACCATGGAGATTGAAAGAAGAATACCAGGAAAACATAAAAAGGCTGGACTGAGACACAAAGGAATTGAGAGTCTGGACCATGTGGTGAACTGAGAAGTGAGTGTTCCAGTAACGAAGTCCCGGGGCCGGGGCACACCTGGCCTGGTGGTGGAACAGCAGAGGGATCAGCATCACAGCTTCCTGCAGCGGGAAGAGCAGCAGGAGACACAGGAATCAGAAGGAGGGTGTTGAGAAAAGCCACCCCAATCCCAGTATACACATCACTTTTATACTCCAAGACAGGAGCACTTTCAGCCCAGGAACGACCTGAAAGACATTCCTCCGTGTTCATTCAGGCAGTGCTGCCTCATTTTGAGAAGGGCATGGAAGAAGGAGGCCAGAGAGGCGGTGGTTCCATCATTCTGAGGTGTCATGATGACAGTCTGTTCCTACGGAAGCAGGAGTGTTGAGAAGTTGAGGGGTGCTCAGGATATTTCACTGCGAGACTGGTTGGGGCATATGAGTCAGGAACAGGCAAAGATGACCCCAGGCTCCTGGACATGAAGAGGTGGGCGCACAGGGTTCACATTCCCTGAGCTGTGGAAGTGGATGGGGTAGGTTGGGAATGTCCAATAGCTTTATATGAAAATGTGGAGTTCAGCTTTTAGTTTGCAAATGTTTATTTATTTGAAAAATCTCCATACTGAATTGCATAGTGATTCTACCAGTTTACAGCTCCACCAACAATGTGAAATGACTCCTTCTCCCTACACTATTGAAGACCAGGTTAAATAACCCTAAGTTATTGCAGGCTGATCAGGCCCACAATCTCCCAAGCAAGTGGAAGGACAAAGGCCTAAATAAAAAATGAGACAATGGAATATGATTTCAGGGCTTCCAGGAGGGACTAATTCCTTTCCAGCTTCTCTATTCTCTGAATTAGCCAAAGACTTTCCTGGGTCTCCTATTTTTATTAGGTTTTCAAATAAGGGAGGGGCAATACTGAAGAAAATGCAGGAATCTGAGCAGGAATCTGGGCAGGACCTGGGAATCCATTCAAGGACTCCTCCAAGTATTATTATGTTAATTTAGGAGAGCTGTGTTATCTCCAGGAAGGCCTTCACAGCAGGGCTGCAGCCATAGTTTCCTAAAGTCAATGGAAATAGGAGCAAGTCCTCACCTGTGGTGACCTTGTCCTTGAGGCATCACATCATCACAGGCCAATACAGGCCTCTGCAATGACCAGTGACTTATAGAGGTTCACATACCATGAATCAACTGCCCATCTGCAGACAAGGTGCCCAAGATTCGGACTACTCCCAAGTAAATGTGAAAAGCCAATTGGTTAATATTAAATCCACTCAGAGCCACTTTGTAGTGGTCCCCAGCACTACACCTCACAGGCGTCATTGTCATGACCTGATTTCCTGATGATAGTCATTCTTTCCAGGGTAAGATGCAATCTCAGAGTTGCTTTCATTTGCACTTTTCTAACGGCCAGTGATGCTGAGCATGTTTCATGTATTCATTGGCCATATGGACTTTCTCTTCTGAGAAGTGTCTTCTCAGGGCGGTTGTCCAGCTTTTGATTGGGTCCTTTTTCCACGAGTGCACGTATGCAGTACATGCAGTTTGCAGTCATCCTGGGGAGTGGGTACACGTGCATGATGGACCTGTGTTCTTTTTGTTTTTAATCCCCTTCTCTCCCACCTCCCTCTCTCCTCTAAATCCCCTTTACCCATTTTCAGTCTTATTGATATTAATATTCTTATCTCCCTTCTACACTGTTGGTGGGAATGTAAACTTGCACAACTGATACAGGAAAATAAATATCCCAACCTGAATGATATCAGACGAGTTCGTGTTCTCTAAAACCGAAGAACGAATTTTAGGAACAACGAGGTTAAGAGCAGAATATATTTATTGAGAGAAAGAAAGCTTCTATCCAAGAGAGGGACAGAAGGGGGGCCTGAATGGGTTGCCCCCGACTCTGTCTTTGTCAGGGACTTTTACAGGGAAAAAACATGAGGTGAGGCGGGTCCAAAGTAGGGGAAATGGACAAAACCATGGTCCGCCAATAAGATTACAGGTATAATTGTCCAGGTAAGACTGAGTGGACTGGGATCAAATGGGAAAGCGAGTCATGTAACAAGCGGGCATGCAGAGCGGGGCTTTTCCTGTAAGGGTTAGGTCAGGGGCTTTTCCCGTAAGGGTTGGGTCAAAGACTCTTCAAGGTGGTCAATCCCTGCCGTCCATCCCTGGGGAGGTATGTGGGTGTATTTGTTTAGTCTTCTGTCTTGAGGTCTGGCCCACAGGTATCTTACCTTTTATGTTGGCTTCTTCGAGGGCCCAGCCCTGTCTGACTGTCTATAGTATTTCTATCTATCTCAGCTGTCTATAACACAACCATTATGGAAATCCCTCAAAGAATTAAAATTAGAAGTTCTATATGATCCAGCTATCCTCCTTCTAGGAATCTTCCCCAAAGAACTAAAGACATAC
Organism: Dinomys branickii; assembly: GCA_004027595.1. NCBI lineage: Eukaryota > Metazoa > Chordata > Mammalia > Rodentia > Dinomyidae > Dinomys > Dinomys branickii. Next base: position 20,366 of record PVLD010005219.1, read on the forward strand.
TATAATGATGCATGATGTTATGGTATCTGTCTAGACGTCCCCACAAAACCTCATGTGGTCACAGAGCTTTTTCTGAGGTGCCTGAATCTAGAGCGTGTGACTCCTGGACTAAGGGTGTGTGATTACAGAACCGGTCCACTGACCTGTCTGGGACTGCCCTGCTCCCAGCCGTCTGTGTGAGGCGTAAGGGGCAGAAAGATGCTGGTAGGGTCCCTCGTTGCTTTTGCTGTCTTTCACCGCCAGGAACTGCTGCCCCTTTGCCACGTGACACCCTGCCTTGGAGCCAGCTGATTACAGACAAAACCTCTACAAACTGTGACCTAAACAAACTTCCCCCTTTTTAACTTCTGATGTCAGGTATTTTGTCTCAGCAATGAGAAAAGCACTAAGACACATGAATACCAGAGTTTATAGCAGCACAACTCATAATAGCTAAATCCTAGAAGCAGCCTATATACCCATGAGCAGACAGCTGGAGAAAGAAACTGACTGGGTCTTTTATTTTGGGAGGTCTGATTTTTTTCAGTTCTTTGAAAATTCTAGACAATAGGCCTCTATCAGAGAGGTAGCCAGAGAAAAACCTGACCAGCCATTCTACTTCTAGATATCATCCTAGAAGTGCTAAAGACATTACACTGCAGTACACAGGCATAGCCACATTTACAGATGACTAACTCATAATTGCTAAATCTGGAAGTGGCCTATGTGTCCATCAACAGAAAAATGGATAAAGCCACTAAGAAGGATAAATTTGAGTCATTTGTAGGTAAATGGATGCAACTTGAGACCATAATGTTAAGTCAATCAGACACACAAGGTTAAATATAGTATGGTTTGTCCTACATGAAAAACCCAAAGTATAAACATTTTTTAAAAACCAAAGACAGTTGGAAACAGGGATAGATATCTTTTGTAAATGGGAAGGAGAGCTAAAAATGGATGGATGGTAGAGGAAGGGGAAGGGGAAAGGTAATAAAAAGAATTAAGATGTGGTAAGTACGCGTATCTACCTCCTAAGACAGTGGAGCCCTTATGTACAGCAAACATGGACTAATACAAAAACTTTTTAAAAACAGGAACTACAAATGCAAAGAGAGAGACTGGACAAAGTACTCATCTAGGGACAGGAGGACCAGAAACAGGTGATAAAAGTGCAGGGAAGCACCCAGGCCTGATTAAGTGTCAGAAACAGAAAGCGAGAAGCACATAGCCAAGAAGGGGGCTACGTCTACCCCCAGGACATTTTATGACAGAGGAGATGGGTTTCTTCAGCAATAAGAGGCCAGTACAGAACTAGAATGGCTGCCATCTTAAAAATAAATCTCATAAGGCAAATTGTTGGTGAAATGTGGAGAACCGAACCTCTTCAACTCCACTGGTGAGTGTGTAGATCACTAAGACTTTCAAATCTACTAGAATTGAATATGTACAAAGCCTATAACCCATCCAGAGCAATCAGTACAAATGTGTACATGTACTTAGCAAAGATACATACAAGGATGAGTTCAGAGAGATTGTTTGCAGAGAGGCCAGGCTAGAAAGAATTCAACGTTCACTATCAGTAAAACTGCCTAGTAACTTACAGTATGCTCACACAGTGGGAAAACTACACAGCCATTACACTTAATCTGTACCTCCTCACATGAACATGCAAAAAACTTTTTAAAAGAGTACACGAAAGAAACAAGACACAAAATAACACATACATAATATTTAGTCTAGAAGCAGATAAACCTAACCTACATTATGTACAAAGAAATGATTAAATAATTTCCAAATGTTTAAATGAATGATTAGAAAATAATGCTGAATAGTGAGCAGACCAAAAAGCAAAATGAAAAAGACATGTGGGGGGACGTTTGACGCTGGTTTACCTGTGTTTGCTTTATAGGTACTCTATCACTGTGCACTCACCTATTATGTGCTTTGTTAACTTTCCAGTTGTTGAGTTTTAAGAAAAATAAGAAAGAAATCTCGAGGATTCCCTTGTTTCCACTCCAACGCCCTAAATCAACACGCTACACACACAATCCAGTCCTCAAGACCCAAGTACTCCTCAGAGGTGGGTGACAGAGTAAGAGGGTGCTGAAGAAATGAGTAATCCAGCACAGGGTAAGAGTTTTAAAAGTGAATGTAGGAGAAAGGAGTAAGCACAAAAATTGAGGCAACTGACTTTTAATGGAGACTGGGGAAGGAAGAGCCATTCTGTTGTGTGCTTAGCTGTGTGCTTAGCTTACACAGCCTCTCCAGAAAGTAACTAAATAATCTGTCAAGGAACAAATACTAAAGTGATAATAGTCAAGATGACGGGGATTTCTGCCCCCACATCTAGCGGCAGGCGAAATTACTGGTGACGAGCATGAGCAGGAGAGAAGGATGGACTCCTCACTGTACCGGAAGTTGGCTCCAGGAGGGTCAGGTCCATGGAGATGAGGGGGGTGGAGGACAGTGGGCACACACTGGGTATGAGGATGTGCTTGGCCCTTCAGCGAAGGTAATAGTTCTGATATTTCTACATACCAATAGGAAAACAGAATCATTTTACAGAGTAAAAACTGAGGAGGAGAGAGTATCAGGCACTTAAGGAACGGGTGAAATATGAATTCCCCAAAGACCATGAGGCTCTTCATCCTGAAATGGAATTGCCCAAACTGAAAGGCATTTTGCCTTATGGTGTAGTCAGTGCGTAACATTTCAGGGGAGAATCTCAAGGAAGAGTACTTATGACAAAATTTATGGAGGACTATCCATTGAAACCATTTTTAGATATATACATCTCCACATACCCTACTATATTAAAAATGTTCTTAGCTAATAGAGCCCTTAATTACAACTTACTTCATTGAACGAGTCTCCAAACACACTAAGCTATCCTGAAACAAGCAATCTGTGTGAAGTGTAATTTTGCTGTATTTGTACCAATTGGCTCATTATCTGGGCTCTAATTTTACATAAAGTCTATCTAAAACCTAATCATGAGGATGAGGTGGTGGAAGAAAATGGATAAAATATGATCCTGGCAGAACCTTCTCACACCAGATTATGTTTCTTCCTCCTGTCATTTCATCGAGAATCTCCTAAGGTTTAGTTCATGAGATTTTGTATAGCAAGAACCACCAGGATATAAGATCAGCCTAACACTCAACTTGGAGACCATAAGAACTCCTACTACACTGAAAATGGTGATCAGAGTGGGGTGGGATTTATGAGGGAAAAGTTTTCCACACAAATAAACGTGTATTGTTTGCTTTCTCCACAATAAGCATGTCTGACTTTTTTAATTTAAAGATAGTCAAGGATGTTGTTATTTCATTTTTTTTGCACTTGGGTTTCTTTGCAAGAGTCAGCACTTTCCAGTCACTGCCATTCTGGAGCAAAATGTTTGGGTCTCTAGCCAGAGTGCTTCTAGCCCTGTGATCTTGGACATATTATCTGTACACATCCGACAACCTCTTTTACCCGCTGATTTGAAGAACACTGCTGCTTTCCTACAAAGATTAATACAACTAATATATGTTAACAGTTTAAAATTGTTCTTAAGGTATAATGATCACTTCAATAAATGTTAACCGTTACTCCTTTTGACTAGTGACACTGTTCTATTTTTGGGTTTTTGTTAAATTTTGAGCTTTCTCTCCCGAGATCACAACATATCCTGTTTATAGTCATGTATTGTACTATATCCTGTGTGTGTTTTTGCTTGTATATCAATGCACTTTATGCAAGTTTCTGTTAACATTTAGGTTTCAGCATTTGTGCACTTTTAAGCCACCTATTATTTAAAACTTTTTGCTACACTTTGGGAATTTATATCTCATTCATCCAAGTAAGAAACAGAACAGCCCGGAAGCTCAAAACCACCTGCTGCTCATCTCCCTGCTTCCCTTTCAGATGAGCTGAGCCACTTGTGATCCAGGCTTCACCAATGAGATTTACCCAGCTCAGTCCATGAGCATTCAAAGATAAAAACCCATAGAAATTCCATTCCAAGCCACGCCTGGTGGTGCATATCTGTAATCTCAGCCCTTGGGAGACTGCAGCAAGAGGATCAGGCATGCAAGGCCATACTGGCCACATAGTGAGTTCAAGACCAGCCTAGGCCATAGAATCAGACTATGTCTCACAAGACAGAACAACAACAACCACATAAAGTCCATTCTGGCAGTAGGGGAAGGCAACACGAGCTAATATTGGGTTTCCAGGGACATCAGGGCCAACCAAGCAGGTGAGTACTGGTACCCGGCACCTGGATGCCCTTCCCTGGGGAGTGAATGGCAGCAGCTATCATGACTTAAAGGACTCCTTTGGGACCCACCTTTAGCTTGGCCTTGGCTGCTGCCTAGCTCCACTGTCCTTATGTACTTCTTAAATACAGCAATTCCTGTGACGTCCCCAGTACCCTCTCAATAATTGTATTTACTGTTTCAATCCACCTGTCTTGTATTTCTGATCCTTGCAGCTAACAGACCCTGACTGAGACATGTTGCTGGTGGCACTAGTAGTTGCCAAGGGCTGTGTGGTGGAATGTGGCTCTCCTGCCCCTCTCCCATTTTTGGCAGCCTAGCAGGGTCTCACATAGACACAAATGTGGTTGTCCTGGAATTGCAAGAAGTTAAGTGAAAAGAAAATATACCGAACACCGGGTGTGATTCTTACTGCTGCTATGACAAGTTACAATAAACTTCATGGCCTAAAGCAGTGCAGTTTACCTCCTTACAGTTCTGGAGGTCTGAACTGTAAAGTGAGTCTCACAGGGCTGAGATCAAGGCATCTGGTGGGTCTGCTTCTTCTGCAGACTCCAGACTGCAGACTATGTTTCCTCCTCCATCATAGAGAAGCTGATTATGTTCCCTGTCTTGTGACCACACTGTGCTAGCACTTGCTTCCAGCTTCCCTTCAATGATCTTCTACACCTCCCTTATTAGGACCCTGTGATTACATTTGGAGCTCACTAAGACTATTCAAAATAATTTCTTTGGCTTAGAGTTCTTAACTCAGCCATACCTGAAAAATCCTTCTTTTTTTTTTTTTTTTTTTGATATAAAGTAACATTCACAGACTCAAAGAATTGGAATCTGGACATGTGGTGGGGGAACATTGTTCACTGTGACACAAACTCTTAGACCACTATTACTAAAGGAAATAATCCCAGGTCCTTTTTACAATGACCACCCTTCAAATATTTGAAGACAACTTGTAGATAAGCCAAAGGAAAAAAGTAAATGAACAAGAGTTACCTTGCATTAATGAGGTAGAAGGAAACAAAGGCAAAGACAAAAATAGAGAAGATTTAAAACAAGAATAAAGGCATGAAGTACCCCAATCAGTGCACTAGGATGAAACAACATGTGGAAGACTCTAAATTCATAGAATGACTCTTGGCTTCCAGGCAGGAAAGCTTGTGAAATGCTGAGAGCTCATTGAGATGTCCAAAAAGCAAAATCAATCTAGTAGTTGGTGACTCCAGTTAGCGTGACCTGAGCCACTGGTTCAGCCAGGCAAAGTGAACTTTACTGCAGACTGAGAGGCCAGCAACTTCCCAAATGAGTAGGTGGTGAAGGCTTAAATAAAAGAGACAAGTGGTAGGATTTTTAGGGCTCCAGTAGGATCAAAACCCTCTAGCAGAATTCAAGATTCTCTGGGCAGCCAGTATTTATTTGGTTTTCAAAGGAGATACTGAGGAAAGCACAGAAATCTGGCAGGACCTGGGGAGTCAGTTCAAGGACTTCTCCAAGCAATAAATTATGTTAATTCAGGAGAACTGTGTTATCTCCAGGAAGGTCTTCACCCCAAGGAATGGAATGCCTGTAGCTAAAGTCTTTATCTGGTTAATTGGGGTTGGAGCCAGGTGTCCATAGCTGTGGCCTTTTCTAGTCCTTTGAGGCATCATGGCATCACAGGCCACCACAGGCCTCAGCCACGACCAATGATTCATAGAAGTTCACTTACTACAAATCCACTGCCCATCTCCAGACAGGGAATGCAGGACTTGAACAGTCTCAGAAATAAATATAGAAAGCCAGTTGGTTAATCTTAAATCCTGCTCAAAGCTGCTTCATAGTGGTCTCCATCAAACTTGACCAACAGGAAGGGAGCTCTGTGTAGTCATGGCTCCCAAGATGTAGAGAAAATATGGGATCATTCAATGAAACCGCCAGGAAATATTTCTTCTCAAGGTATGCATATGGGATGAGGCAGTGTCCTTCTATGCTTAATCAAGACAATACACTTATATTTCCTGATACTGTACTGATACTTGGTTGCATGTCATTTGGGTTATGACCAGGTAAGAGCAGTGAGACACATCACACTACTCTACTTGCATGATATGTTTTTCCTTAAGGTCTCAAAAACCTTTGTTTCTCTGAATTTGTCAGTTAGCTGCTTTATACAACTTGAATCTTCTTGATCTTAGCAAGTGGGCTAAGGACTGGAAAAAATGAAGACTTCTAGCATAAATTTCATTCAGATTATGAAGAATAACTCTGTGTGAAGAATTTTTAGGAACTAGTTGCTAGAAATTATGATGACATGATTTAGGTTTATGCTAAGAAAGACTTTTTGAACATTATTCTTTAGGGGTGGAATGAGCCACCTTTGAGGGTGTAATTCATTAAAACCATTCAGAAGCCGGGAGATCATCCATCAGGAATAGGAAGTTCAATTTTAGACAGTGGTTGTGGCACACAATCACTCAGTACTTTTTAAAAATCTCTATTTATTCCAAATAGCTAGGGCTCCATGTTGCATGCAGTAAGAGAACTGTTTTTCCCTACCCCATACTTGACACTTACTTCATATAGGGTAGTGTTATGGTTGATACATTGTGTCAACTTGGGGAGCCCAGAGGTTTGGCTGAATGACTCAGCAGGAAGTCAGGGTGCTTACTTTGTATACATCCTGAGCCTGTGGAAGAGGAGGGCATGGAGAACTATATGCCCCCATGGGTGGAGGCAGCCTGTTTACAATGTAAGGGAGGGGAAAAGGCTACTTGCCCATTCCTCCCTTTTGCTGGTTGTTTTGCTGTGCTCTGCTGCCATGTACGTTTGTCCTCTGCTGTGTGCCACTCTGCCTCTGAGCTAGCCAAGTATGGACTGAAACCTCCACAAACTGTAAGCTACGTAAACCTTTCCTTCCTTCATTTTGGGCATTGGGTATTTTGTCTCAGCAAAGAGAGAAAAGTAAACAAGACAGGTGGTATTTGGCCCTTGTTTTCTAAAAGTAAAAATAAAGTACATCCAGTACAGAAACAAAAAGATAGTAGAGCAGGAAGAATACACTCTTTCTGTTGAATGTGAGATTTTCTAGTAGGAGCCCTATGAAGTGAGAATGTTGCATTAATAAAAAAGATCATAAGTATATGTCTCATGTATGCTAAGATTTCTAAATTATGAATTGTCTTGAGACAGTGTGTCCACGACTTGGACTCGAATAATGTGTGTGGGATGCTCTCACAGCAGTGAGTTTGCCCCTCAGATAATGGGGGCCAGGGTTTGCTCCTAAGAAGACACAGGACAGACTCAAACTGTATCACAGTAGCCAGATGCACCTGGTAGCTGAAGGACGAGGAGCCAAAAGAACAGATGTGCTCACACAAATTTCTGTGATGGGGATGCTCCTGCTAGGGAAGCCCCTGTTAATGCCTGCCTCAGAGAGCATGCCATTAACTCTCAAAGGTTAAAATCCTCAAGATTATTACACAACATAATAGAGTCAGATCTGCCATTATTCATTTCACTTGGACTTCCTTTGGGGAAAATAGGCTTGAATTTCATAGGTCAGGGGATTTTCTGCGCCATGGGTGACAGTCCAGGCAGTGCTACAGTGAAAGATTTATTCCTTCTCTCAGAGTGTGCTTCCCCGGCCCTGGTATGACTCTTACAATTTGGTTTCTGCAGGAGTAGGTGAAGGGCATTCAGAGTTTACTAGGAGCTGAGCTGCCCTGGAAAACCCACTTTAAGGACAGACTGTTGAGGGCTAGGTCTCTATAGGGTGGGGTGGTCTCCTGTGTGCTCATGCAGGATTGCAGAGAGCTCGCTCTGGCTGGTGAGGCAGACACACTGGAGCCCTGAGAAAATGGAGGGCCAGCCATCAATTGTAGCAATGCTTATATTGTTGGAGTGCCATATACTTTCAAAACAGAAGGGGAATCTTAATTTAATATTTTTAATTCCTTGATAATATTTTTAAAGTTAGGATAACCATTCAAATACCTATCTTATTACTTCAATAATTTATACCTAAATGCAGTGTTGTTGTATACTTCTGTATCCGTAACTGTTTGGTGAAAGCAGTACATATAGTCTAAATAGAAGGCTCTGAGTATCATTTGTAATTTGAAGAACTCCTCTCTAGTAGCTCAAGGAAGTAAACATACCTTGAAGGGGATCTGTTTCTTAGCCCATGGAGACACTTTTTAAAACCATCCTTCCTCATCTCTCCATTCTCTAAGACTCCAGAATTTCTGTGTCCCAAAACCTTATTCTTATGTCCTGTTTCCTGCTGTTTATGGAGCAGTTCTGTCCTATTCGGTCAGCATTTTGGGGCTGGGATGTAGTTCAGGAGGACAGCTCTTGCCTGTCATACTCAGGATCCTGGCTTCAATCCCCAGTACCTCAAAGACTGTGTACTCACGGTTAGTACCTTCTCCTTGTCTTTTTATCTTCTCACTCTCCTTCGCTTCTCCAGTCTTTCCATCCATAGCTCGAATTCTGAATCACATGATCCCCATGTTAAGGCTGAGAAGGAAAAGAAATCTTAGGTTTGGGAGAAGGTAGACAGCTGAGTGAACATAAATTCACTTTAGCAGTTGAGGGGAGGCTCCGATGGTGAATAACCTGAGCCCAGTGCGTGCAGTAACTTGTTGGACGGATGAGCATTGAACAGCTGCATGTACTGTATGAACACCCTCCAGTTACTACCCTAATGTGAGATCTAGATACCCAGCCCCAACCCTAAACACAGCCCCGACCCCTAAGCCTAACCCCAACATATTTCCAGAAAATTAAAAAAAGAAATCAGCTGAGAAGCTGTTTCTATAGGAAAACGCCATAAGGGACCCTAAATGGCTCCTTTATACGTGAACTTGGAAAGTGACACATTGGTGAATGGGAAACTACTTACGATGTTTCACTTTTTCTTTTACGTATTTCCGGGTCGGGGATGTAGCTCAGTGGCACAAGCGCTTGCCTCGCAGGCTTAAGGCCCTAAGTTTGATTCCTGGTACCAAAAAAAAAGAATCTTTACATTTTTCAGCTGTTTTAATAACTAACTTACATAGATTTATTATAAAGTATATAATTAACATATCATAAATAATGCACACAGCTCTGTAGGTTTTATTAGAAATACAAATGTTCCCTAAAATTACTGTAAAGCTGGTTTTACACAACAGTAGAATGCTGTCCACTCCTGTCTGCGTGTTCCATGAAGCACAAGAAAGACATGAGCCAGATGATGGGAAGTGATTCCAAGCCACCGTTCAGATCGGCCGCCCTGCCTTTGCTTCACGTGTGAGAGTTATCTAGATGCTGGTCCTATTCCACATCTCGCCTGGGAGCCAGGGTTGGGACCCGCCTTTCAGACTTTTGCAGCTCCACCTTCAGACCCAGAAACCATAGCAACTGGTGGCGACAGTGCGGGCAGCTTCCAGTGCGGCCCTGTGTTATCCAGGTCATTACAGCTGAGATGTAAAATGTTGCCCTGAGCTCATTGCCCTTCGTTGGTAGGACCGGCATCATTAGTTCTCAAATGAATGTGCACGGAAGGCAGCGCCTCGAGCAGAAGGGATTAACCTTGTGGTGTTGTATTTTGCTATCACCATTACATGATACATTATGGTAGCTCTATTTTATTATTTTAATCAAATTCCCAAGAGGCAGAGAAAACTGAGGAGATATAACATCCTAAGCATTAAAACAGATGCTGCTATTTTTCTACAAATATGACATTTATATTCTCATAGACGGCTAGCCCACAGATTATCTGTCACACAGACTATCAATAAAGGAAATGCTTTAAGATGTTGTGGGTGTATTCATGTGAGCCTGTATCCTGGGGAGCTTGGTAGAGAGAATGAATCTTGTTAAAGCAAATGCTGCTGAAATGTAGACCATAGCTTTATTGTTCGGGGGTTCCACAGATTGTTTTTGAGGTGTCATTAAATAGATGCTATTGATAACATGTAAATCCTTCATTCATAGAATCTCAAAAAGTGTTGAAAGATACAGTGTAGCAGTTTAAAGCACGAAATCAGGGACCGGACTGCCACAGCCTCTGCACATAACAGCCGTATAACCTTGGGCAGGCTGTTGACCATCTGGATAACTCCTTGAGTTGGTTATTTCTTAAATGGGATAATCATGTTTTCTATTTCTTTAGACTGTAGGAAGATTAAATGAGTTAATACGCAACTCCTAACTATACCTACACTTTAGGGTTTCATAAACCTGCACTATTACCATCATCATTATTTTACTGCCATCAAACTACTTGTCTGACATCAAATTGAATTTCAAAAATAAAACAAATAATTGCAGACCAAAAAGTTAAATATATAAATACATTCTAGACAAATCAGGATACACAGTCACTTCAACTAATGAAAGAAAGCTAATATTGTTTTGACTACAAAGTGTCTTAAAGATCATTCAGTGTAGGGCCAACACTGTACAATTCTGGACACCAGCCACAAAGACAGACAGGAGCTGACCCAGAGTCCCAGGGCTGGTGACGAGGCAGGTCATTCATTTACATCCCTCTAAAATTCTTATACTATAAATTTACGGTTTTAAATTTAGCCTTCATGAGGTCATCATTTAACTCATGTTATCAATAAATCTAATAAAGCATTACTGCAAGAGCTTGTGGCTGTACACAAACATCAGGGTAATGCACTAATACAAACATTGTCTATGTGCTGAGCTCTTCTGCAGGTTAATGACACAAAAAAGTCTTCGCTTTCTAATGGCACACATTTCTCAAGAGTTACCAATGCATGTGAGTAATTGCCCACAAGCATTGGCTTTGAAGTCAGACAAACTGACATTTAGATTGCAAATCCTGAATCATAATTTTAATAATTTGCCACACTTTTGCTTTTTGTAAAATCAGGATAATAACTCCATCAAAGCTTTACTATGAAGGCAAAAGGAGATAAAATAGTTGTATCCCTTAAAGGGCCTGGCAGTCAGTAAATACTATCTACAGTTGCTGTGGATGTAGAGGACATCGCATTCCAGATCTCTCTCCAAAGCACCCCAGCACTTCCCTGTGGTCCGTGTGTGCGCAGTTTTTCATTGCTAGTTTAGAGCCAAGCCAAGGATATTTGATAAAACCTAAGTATTTAAGGGAAATTGGAAATGCTGAATGTTCTAGAAATCTCTGTTTACTCCTTAACTTCACACTCTCAGCATCCAGGTGAAGAGCAGGGACTTCCCTCATTTCATGGAAAAATCACCTTGTAACCTCTTCATGTTCCAATCCTCTTGCCAAGTAAATAACAGCCTCTGAGTCATCAAGTTTTCAAAACCCTTTGGGATTTTTCACTTTGCACTCATAGATAAGAATATTTATAATACCTATATGACATTAGGTATGATCTGGTCACAGGATGTTTTGAGGGTGGAACACAACATAAAGATGCACAGAAAGATAAAAAGCATAAGTCTTTTGCATTCACAGAATCAAACCACAGCAGGGTGATGTAAAGAACTTCATAGAGGGTTGTAGCTAGGGACAAGGTAACAGCTGAACCGCAGAGAAGACTTAAGCCTGGCAAGTAGGGCGAGGGCGGCTAGGGCCCACAGACTTCCTAAAGACTGGGAATTCTGAACCATTCCACTGGCCTGAAGGAGAGCAGGCTGCACTTGGGCCCTCAGGGTGGTGTCTCTGGTAGGTAGGTGTGTGTGGGTTGTGACCTTGGAGCATTAGCATCTGCTAAGGGAAGTGGTCGCAAAAAGGACTTAGCGAACTGCCGTGGAGGGGCCCTGGGAGCTTTTAACTGACTTTAAAACGGAGTCAAGGCCCAGGGGTATAGCTCAGTGGCACAAGTTCCTGCCTGGCAAGTGTAAGGTCCTGAGTTTGATTCCTGGTCCAAAAAAACCCACACACACAAATAAAACCGAGTGAAGACAGTACCCATGGAATACTATATTACAGGAGACCCTGCCCCACGTACACACATAACATTCACTCCTCTGTGCCTCTGCTCATCCAGTGCAGCACTGCAGTGACGCAATGGAAAGATTTGATCAGAGGACATGGGGTCCGCACAGGGATCCCCCACTTATAAATATGGCACCAAATCATTTGATCTGAGATTTACTTTACCTATCAAGTGGGTAAGAGGTCTTCACTGCCATCCTTACAACGACTGTGGTCAAATAACCAATGCTAGTAGATAAATGCCTAGTTGTCAATAATGTCCCAAGTGTAAGTGCTCGTTTCTGTTGCCAGTTCCTCCGCCAGCATAAGATGCAAGGTGGCTGAGGCGTTCAGGTGAACAGAGGACGGAAAAGGGGCAGGAAGGCCAGAGTGTGGAATATAGGTGCAGCTCCAGGGCCACACCCGACCCGCAGGGCAGTGCCCTTCCTAGCGGCACGGCACGCATGGCGGACCGGCCGTCAGCTCTTCTTCCCTCACAAAAGGGGCTGCCGTAGTCATAGTCTCTTCTCAACCCCACCTTTTACCTCCCCAGCCCCTAATTCTTCAAAATTCCCTGATTTAAAGGTGCAGAGGAGGATAGCAAGGAATGCTGGGGAAACTCCCAGTTTAGTAAGAAAAATAAGAATCTCACTCACTCCCAGAGCCTAACTGAACTGAATTTTGCCAGTGGTAAGAATGAGCTTCCAAAAGGCTTTCTGCTTAGAGCTTTCAGATGAGAGGCCCATTTGGCCAACATCCGGGTTCTACCTTGGAATCCCTTGAGTAGAGAATCCAGCCAGGCTATGAGAAACTTCTGACTACAAAACTGAATTACTAACTTAGTTCCCCTTTACAGCCTGGGTTTGTGACAGTCCATTACACAAGACAACTCGACACAAGGCATTGTTCAGTATATTGGAAAGAATTGTTCTCTGGTATCCTTTTCTTAACTTCCTTCTCTTCCTTCTATGCCCTGGCTAACAGAGCGCTTGTTTTTATCATTTTAATTGAAAGAATAAGTATTTTAATGACACCAAAATGAGTCCCTAAAAAACAATGGGACCCCCGAGTACATGTGCAAGCATCCTTGCTCTCCACCGTGCCAGCCCCCAGTGCTTTTTGATTTTGAACCCAGACAGACTAAAGTGGTGTGTGTAGTGACTCAGAGAGCGATTCAGAAAGTTACCAAAATAATGGTAAACCGCAGAACTTGGGCTGAAATATCAAGCTGAAATATCAAACAATATTGACTCTAGTCCTGTCTTATTTGAACGTTGTGTAGATTTTACTTTCTAGACAGAATATGCCACGCACTAATTAAATCAGAACACCTAATGCTGTTTGCAAATATTAGCATTCTTAAATCCTCAGAAGATTTTAATTTGCAACTAAGTTTGAAAACTACTGGTATGTAAAAGAAGGCCTTGACTATATGATATTAAAAGTTTCCACCAGTTTTAAGAGTCTGTGTGCTTACTAAATATAAATATAAATTCACAAGCAATACTTTAATGATAATTTTAATTATGATTTGAGGCTACAGTTTCCTATAGCTATTTCTGTCCAGAGGACAAGTACCAATGACCTTAATGGTAGGGACAGTTAGGATGTAAAAGCTCATTGTCTATGTATATGATATTGAACTGGGTTTTTCAAAAAGGGAGAAGAAAGAGTGTAGGGATAGGATAGGGCAGAGCAGGGAGATAGAGGGGAGAAGGGAGGGGAGCAGAGGGGAGGGGAGGGGAGAGGAGGAGAGGATAAAGAGGCAAAAGAACAGAAAAATCCATACACATAAATACGAAGATGATGCATAGATGATAGCGATATATAGATAGATAGATGATAATAGAAAGGGAAGGAAGGAAGGAAGGAGAGAAAGGGAAGGAAAGATGCACATACAAATGTACACACACATACTGGAAACGAGAAATCTCATCCAATGACATATTCCTGAGAGTGAACTAAAGGACTTTAGTTCAATAACCACAGATGTCCATTTGACTCTAATGTAAAAGCCCATGGGAATAGTGGTATTTCAGGGACAACAATGAATAAAAACGGTTGTTTATCTTAGGTTGGTGGGCACACAGCAAAGAACAGAAAACAGCTCTGGGAAGTGAAACACAATTAAAATTAAGACTCACAGGAAATACAAAATCACATCAAAGACTTACCATGAAAAAAAATTGGCATTCTGAGAATCTGGTTTGAGGGATCTGAAATTCATATCACTGTGTGCTTTGATTTCCTAACCTGGAAGACAAATTCAGTCCTGGGACTGCTTTGTAGAATTGTTTCAGAATAAAATGACAATAGTTATAAATCACTAAGTATAAAGTTTGGTACATGGCGTTGTATGCTTGTTACAGGAAAAACAAGTTGAAATAAATAAGAAAGAATAGTTAAAACATTGTACTGACAGAGGACTAGGAAAATAAATCGATGGAATAAAATCAAACCCACAAACAGCCTCGGGCATACGTAATCACTCAGCGCATGATGAACATTACATTTCCCTCCTGTGAGAAAATAAGCGATGTGAGCCACACTCCTCCCTGAGACTTTTCTCCCTGTTTCTTGATGAACCAAAGCCGTGGAGCAAAGACACAGAGATCAGATGGGTCTTGCTTATTCCTTCTCTTGAGCACTGAGCTAACGAAATCATTTATAGGTATTGCTGATGTAGGAGCTATAGCTTCTAAACTGTACACTTCAGGGTCGTTAAATTTCTCAGCTATTTCTTTGCATTGTCTTGCAAAGGTACCTTTAACTCTGCCTGTAGAACAGGAGACTGTGTTAGACGTAATTCGCAGGTGACTGCACCCAGATAGAGCTCCCTGTGCCACAGCCCTGGTGTGCGTGTTTTCAGGGTGAGCAGTGCACACCCTTCCCTGCCGGCCTTACTTGTGCCTGTGGGGAGCAGACTCAAAGCCATGACCCGAGCAGGTCGGGCTGGCTGCTCCGTCCACGGGGTTCCGGAGCTGGCAGCCTGTGGTTAGTGGTCCCCTGAGGGCTGCTGTGTGAGGCAAAGCGGCTCTGTCTCTGCTCCCGGGATGTGATACTCGATATTATTTGGACAGGGGCGGTGGACCAGGAGGGGAGGAGCAGGGCCTGGGGCACACGGGGATGTGTCTTGTTAGTAACTCCTAAGACTGCAGAGCCACACCTAGAAAGTAAATCCATGTGCTCGCTGCTAAAGACCATAGTGCTGCAGCCAGGTCCTGTGAAGGTTGCCGTGCACCAGCCCTCCCACCCTCGCTGTATTCAGTGCACATGGTGACATGAAACCGGAGCATAGCTGCTTGCAAGAGCTCTGCAAAGTGTCCCTCCTAGGCAAGCACTAGGCTCCTCGTGTGAAGAATCAAATCATTAAAACTATTATAGTATTTTTAAGGGCTAAGCGTGTGAATCTTTGCAGACTACTCGTCACTCGAGTAACTCATATTAAATGGTGTCTTTTAATGTTATCCCAGAAGCCCTTGCGTCTGGAGTGCCGGCGGCCGCCTCTGGCCTTTTGCTCTGTCCACCCACCCTGGGCGAAGTGCTCTGGCTGCATTCAGGGCCACAGCAAACTCAGGGTTTCCCTCCAGTACTCCCTCCACACACACACACACCAGGAATGCCTGCGTCTCCTCTGCCCGGCCTCTTAGTGCACCCTGCTGGACACCTTTGGAAACACCGCCTGCTCTGAGGCTGTTGCGTGGACCCCTCTGCATCTCAAATTCCACACCACAGTGTATACTCGAGGGAAATACGGTGTCCAGTGCTACAATCCTAAAAATCTTTCCCCTCTGCTTGGTTTACAAACTGACCCAGCAAATAAAGATCTGAATATCAATGACTTCTGCAAAATGCTGTGCCTCCCCAGTGCTGGAGACTGGATGTTTCTGCTGCCCCGAGACTCAGATCAGAAACCTATTCCTTAGTGTGCCAATCCTTGGAGGAGCAGCTCTGTGGGGTTTGGGTCTCAGAGTGGAGTCTCATGAGCGAGGTCAGTGGCCTTGTAGGAAGGGCCAGGGTGACGTGACCTCCGCCTCTCCTCCTGAGGAGACAGAAGGAAAGCATCTGTCTGTGAGCAGGGCAGGCTCTCACCACACTCCGCACGTACCCACTTCATGCCAGTGGGTGGCCCCCACACCGAGGAGTCCCCCTCAGCAGTAGGAGAAGGAGCCTGTTGACACGTGCAACTTCCATGAAGCTCAAAGGTGTTGTGCCAAGTGAAACAGTCAGGCTTGAAGAGTAGGATGCGTGTAGCTCTGTTTCTGTGGCACCCTCATGGCCCTGACACTACAGTGACGAAGAACAGGCCAGCAGCTTCCAGAGGTTATGGGTGGACTGAGGATGTGGCCTTCCAGCGATAGCATAAGAACAGTTTGAAGGTAATGAAAGGTCTTTGTCTTTTGATTGTGGTAGTATTATGTGTACTCCACTTGTATTAAAATGAGGGGAGCAGGAGGGCAGGGGTGGTATGAGGAAGAGTGGATTAAAATATGTCATGTACAGGTACAACTCCTTAGGGTGAACGTGACCAGCGTGAATTTTTTTTTTTTTTTTTTTGGTCTTTTCGAGACAGTGTCTCACTATGCAGTCCAGGCTGGTCTTGAACTCACTTTGTAGCCCAGACTAATCTCAAACTCACAACGATCCTTCTGCCTCAGCCTCCCACATGCTGGGATTACAGGAGTGGGCCACCACACCCGGCCATGAATATCTAAAAGGTACCAATAAGTTTAATTATTTAAAAATTGCATAAAACTGTGCACTCAAAAAGTACTATTAAAAATAAAGTAAAAATATTTACTACATGTTCAAATTACCCCATATTTAGGGATGTTGCCATAAATAAATTATTATTAAAATTAAACTAATTGCCCATCTGGGTTTTGTTTCCCGGCATCTGCTGCATCCCTCCAGCCTGCCATTCCCTGGTGACCCTGCCATGCCCTGGCGACACCGCCGTGCCCTCCCACACACACACAGCAGCATGTGACTGTCCTTCCATGCCAGCATGTTGTCCTCTAGTTCCAGCCATGTTGCTGCTGGTGACCCCAAAAGTCTATTTTTATGTGATAGCCTAAAAATAAAATTAAATAGCCAGGTCAACGAGGCGGGGGGCCGGGAGTTGTGCTGTTATGGACCAAATGGAGAGCAGGCCCAGGGCACTGCAGGGGGTGGTGACATAGGGATACAGCTCTGCGTGGGACCCAAACTCTCGGGCTCAGGATGGGCGCTGAGTGCCCGCACTGTGCCAGGCGCTTGCTCCCTTCTCTGAGGTGAGGGCCTTCCCCACGTCTCTTTTCAGCCTGGAAGCAGATTTTCAGCCAAGCCGAGTCCCCTTCTTTGCAGACACTGTGTGACTGAGGACTTTACTCCTGCCCTGCCCCTGATGAGGGGAAGAGACACATTTCCAGCAAAGAGGTCAAGGCTCCAGTGACGCACACCAGACTTATTGGGCAACGGTGTGGATTTCAGCCAGTTTGGCAAATGCATGAGCAATGTGGGGAGTTAAAAATCAGGTAGGCCGGACTGAAATGAAGAGGGACAGTGAAAGCCTGAAGTGCGTGCACCGAATTAGGTGGGAACCGGGCAGTCCGAAGAGGTTCCTCGAAAATCCTCTGGGAATATTCGGCTGTGACCTACAGGATGGAAGAGACCGGGGAGAGAGCGGTCAGAGGCCACCAGCACAGCACCAGCAGCACAGTAGGTCGCCTGGGGCCTGGCGGTGGATGGGAGAAAGGTAGCCAGCACCTCAGGAAAAATGGAGCAAAACTTGGAAGCCAATTTGAAGAAGTTTAAGAAGGAAGGTAAGTAAGTGTGCACCATCAAAGATGCCGCTCATTGCATGCAAAAAGGTATATTTCAGAATTTTTGGCAAAAGTTAGGGAAGGCTATTTTTCCTTGCCAAGCCCCAAATTAATGTATTTATGTGTCAGGAACACAAGGCTCAGAACACCCAGATGCAGACACCAGCCCCACGAATATTTCAATAACACTTCCGCATTCTCTGCTCAAAGAAACACTGAGTTATAATCAGAATTTCCCAAACTTGTTCTTCAGCCTCTTGCTTCCCCAGCCCCTCTCCTTGCCTCTTTTATGGGCCGAGTCCTGTGCAGTCTCCTGCCCCAGTCCCCCTCCACCCCAAGGCCCTGCCTAGTCTGCCTTCTGCTAGCTTACGGACTTCCTCTCGGCAGACAGTGACATCCAGCTGTGCGTCCCCATCTTCAGGGGCCCTGGGTGGCCTCCACTACAGATAAACAGTGAGCAGGAATCAGAGCAAAGGGGAAGGACTAACAAATACCCCACCTTTGCCTCCCTCACTGTGCTGAAACTTACAGAACGATCCCAGCTATGCTCTAGGATGTTGTCTTGAATACAATTGCTGAAGTCCACCCATTGTCAAATGAAAGAAGAACTTAGCAAATCACTCCCTGCCTGTTCCCAAGGCTGCCCTCATGCACAAGGCATGGCACCTGCTTGGAATTTCTGTATCAATCATAGTTACACAGCTTTTTCACAGCATCACAATTTTGTACTACTTCCACACATCTTTCAGCGGAGAATTATGCTAATTGTACAAATAGAAAAGTTGGTGTTCAGGTTGGCTATTAGCTTCATTACAGAGACAGCAGAATAGCAGAATCTGGTCTTGAACATTGGGCCTCCTACCCTTTTTCTTGGTTTATTCTCCCTAATACAAACAAGGTATTTTTGTTCTTTTCACCCATAGAAACTTTTGATATTTTTATTTGAAATGAGGTTAAGGACCAAGACTTTTAACCTAGCCTCAAGGACTCATCCCAAATTCACTATCAAGTATTTCCTGTCCTTATATATTAGCCATATTAGCCTACGTTTCCATAGGCTGTGAAGCTATTCTGAGCTTCACTTTTCCTTGCAAAGCCCACAGTTGTACTCTGAACAAGAAGAGCTCAAAAAAGAGGTAGACACTGTGCACTGCACAAATCCAGCCACATGTTGGAAGATTTATTAAGCACCTGGATTTTATTTTTTTCTTTTTCACTTCTAAATCTTTTTAAACTGTAATTTATGGGTTTATTTTCTTTTGTTAAATAATTATTTAATCTTATTATTAAGAAATAAGTTGCTTTCTGAGGAAAGCCTGTAAAGTTTTTCTCTATGTGTTTACTGTGCATGTCTGTCTCTACCTGACTATCTGGAATAGAGGAAAGAGAAGGAAGACCCAGCGTGAAATCCAATTGTGATCTTTTCGTTCTTTCCAAATATGGAAACGTGATGATAAGGTAATCTCTTTGTAGGCACAGTCTGCTTACTTGATCTGGACCCTGAGATTTATGGGAAGGATTATATTGGATCAGATACACAGTATTGTGAGTGATGGGCACGTGGCCTTCAGCGCAAACAAGTCCTCACTCGTAGAGTCTAGTGGCGCGCAGGTGAGGGCACTGTGGAGGCTTTCACGAACTTCATGGACTGAAACTGTCCTCGTGTATCTGCCGGTAGAGGAGGCTTCTGGCACAGCCATTGTGCTTGTTGGAGAGGAGACTGTGAACTCGCTCGGGCATCCATCAGAACTGGCTGGGCACCTGCAGGAATCAACTCCAGTACCATCCTCACATCCACCCAGCTCCAGTCCCATGGCAATCCCTTGTGAGAAGATTTGCCAAAATGCAGTCATTAAGGACCGGGGCTGCTTTTGTGGTGTACAGTTACAGCAGGAAGGCCCCACTGCCCCCCCCCCTCCAAGGCACGGGGCTTCTTCGCCTAAGAACTTGGTATCTGGGAGCGCCCTGGCTGTCGTCAGATCACAGGAGAGGATCCACTAAACTTTCACAGAGAAATGCTCATAATACTTTTATCCTTCTAGACATATTTGTCCTATTATGGAATTATAATATAAATAATGCACTGAATATCATATATGCGTTATCCTACAATAAAATAAGGTACAGTAATACCTTGGTTCACAGATGCTTCTGTTCATCAACAATTCAGTTTGCAAACAGAAGTTTTGGGCAAAATTTTGCGTCTGTCTGCAAACTCATTGAGTGATGAACACAGCGTGGCCATCTGCCCCAGAATCATGGAACGAATTCAGTTTGTGAACTGAGGCATCATTGTACATGTATATACAGATGCTTCTTGCCTTATGATGGCATTCTCACAACAAACCCATTATAAATTGAAAATACCCTGAGGTCAAACTTGCATGTAACATGTCTAACCTCCCACATATCAGAGCTTAGCAACGGCCCTCTGGGGCATGGAGGGCGTCTGCCATGAGACTGAGTGCATGAGGAGGAGGGGGGCTGCCACTGCCCCATGGCACAGTGAATGTCATGACAGATAGCACTGGTCCAGGAAAAAGTCAGAATCCAAATGTGAGCCAGTGATTACAGACCACGTATCACTTCACACCACTGTCCAGTTGACCAGTTGTAAGCTGTGCATACGTAGGAGCTATCTGTGTATGTATGTTTGGTTCCTGAAGCATTGCTTCAAGTAACAGAAGTAAACTGGAGGAAGAGATCAGTGTCTTTCTAAGTCATTACTGAGACCCACCAGTGATAATAAATTTTATTTAAAAACGTGGAGCTCTGTCTGTGTCACCACAGACAGCCACACTAAAAAGACCTGCAGCCGTAGACGCGGCATCTGCTGCCAAGAATGCACCCAAGACAGTGTGGGAAGACAGGGCCCAGTCCTGGCAGACACAGTGACACCTCGTGGGGCCTGCACAGCACAGAAGGGGAACGAGTATCCAGAGACTGTGCCAGGTATGGCTGTTCATATGTGTAATCCCAGTACTTTGGAAAGCTGAGGCAGGCAGATTGCAAAATCAAACCCAGCCTAGGCAATTTAGCATGACTGTGGCTCAAAATCAAAAACAAAAAGCTGGCTGGGGATATCGTTCAGTAGGAAAGCCCTGGGTTCAATCCCCCATACAGAAAAAAAAAACAAAAAACTAGGTGGTACACAGGATTTTACTGGGGACAAATTTCAGTGACAAGAGAGAGAAATGTTCCAAGTTACCCTATTGTACTTTTTTGCATTAAGAAACATTTAACTCATATCAAGAACTCACATCACAAATCTAGGCATCTTCACAAAATGAAAGAAGCATTAAAGAAGCAGAGGCAGAAGCAAAACCTTTCCAGCACCTCAAAAGACTCTGTGCTCTTTCAGGGCCTAGCAGTACCTCCAAGTGTGCTTCCCACTTTCACTAACTCCGAGGAGGTGCTGAGCAGATGCCCTTTTAAACAGAAGCATCTCTGGCATCTTGTATTTGTATATTATGACCATCTGCTTTTAATCCAAGACACAGTAGTTAAGAGATTTGGGGTTCCCTGAAGGCATTCATTCTTCAAAGTATCTACCTTTCTTGCAGACCTGAAAGTGCCAGTCTTGAAAAGATGACTTTTTATTACAAAGTCCCAAGCAGAAGAGTGAGAACACAGGACACAGCCACTGTTGGATGAGCAACAGCTGCGGTGATGGCTGCAGCGTGGAAGGACACGGGGCCCTGCCACCTCCCCTCGGCGAGCTTCCTTCGTGGCTACTTGTCATCGTATTGTTGTTGGGGAGAAATATAGCTCTGTTTCAGCCACATTCAAAGCTTCCAGTGAGGAATATATAAATGAGTGAGGAATGAACTTTAGCACTGTAACACATTATAAATATACCTGTAGCATAAAACTGTAACAAATGGATAGAATTGGTACCAGCACATTTCACGCTCAAAGAGTGGCTGATAATGCATCTTTCTTGCTCAGACATTTATACACTGGGGAGTTGTTTTTCTTGCTTCTCACTGAACTGGCCCATCCCTTTCCCCGTGTTTTTAAAGGTGAACAGTAAATTAATCAAAGTCTGATTTCCCTTTTACAATTTTATTTTTGTTCCAGACAGAGAAGTAAACTAACAAATTCTCAGTACTATTGGGCAATGTCTTTCATGAACACCACATCGTGATAAACCTACTGTGAAAAGAAGAGAAGAGGCACATTATTGCATAAATGTATTAAGCAATTGAATGGATGCAGAATTGTATTGAGAGCTGGCCAACTAATGAAACAAATATGGCCCCGAACTCTATGAAGTTAAAATTAACTTGAATACTGAACCACATCAACCTTTTATTCCACAGGAAACCCAGGGGCAGTTCCTTCTGTATTTTCCCTAAGCATGGAAGGGAATAGTCCCATAGAGTCCCAAAAGTTACAAAGCTGCTGTCAACAACCGTGCATTCAGCTATATTTATATGTAGTCTTCTCTGGTACTTTGATGACTGACTCAGCAAAATAATGAACTGGTCTTGTAACAGCCTAGGAGCAGAGATGTGGAAGGTAACCACGTTCGTGTTCGATCCCCTCTCAGCCTTTCACTAGCTGCTGTTTCCAGTCGATGCCTGCAGCCCCCTCTCCAAGGGCTGAGAAGCCTCTTCCTCCCTAGGAAGCCTCTGTTCAAATGAGTAAAACAAAGTGTGACTCTGGAGGACTTATTTGACATTACAGAAAAGACATAGAGGAATACAGTAAATAGCAGTAAACCAAGGGCAAACATGATTAAAGTAATAATTGATCAGAACGGTTGCTAATTCTTCAAGGGATCTAGATGCCAACCTTTAATTCATTTCAGGAAAATGAGGAGAAAGCAGGCTTGTTGTTTCCAGAACAGCCTGCGGTAGGTGTGAGCAGAGAGGCAGCTCCCTGAGACAGGACTGCAGCAGAGCAACACAGCAGGGGAGGAGGCCCAGCCTGGAGGGACAGCCCAAATGAGCCCTCAAAGGTGTCAAAGGTGTCACAGCCACCAACATATCCCTGACCCAAAGCAAGGTCCTGAGTCTGGCCTCAAGATACTACTGACCCAGCTCGAGAAGTGTGTCGCCAGACCAGCGGTGTCAGCAAAAACCTGTCGGCAGTGCCCATCCTGGGCTGCAGGCCAGCTGCTGAAGCGGTCATACTCCAGGACACACCTGGTGACCTGGTCACAGCCAACCCACCCTGCTGCACTTTGAGAGCCATAGTGAACACGGGACCTGTGAACTATTTCTGTGAGGGCCAGGAGGTGGGCATGGAAGCGCTGCTGTGGAGTACAGTGATGTCACGGCATGTCACGGCATGGGCCGCAACATCGCCCCATTCTCAGAGCCTGGTGGGAGACCCGGAAAGGGAAATGGCAGAAAAACTATGGAAGGAAAATAAGGGTTTTCTTCAGACAGAGAAAATGCAGGGGCACTGGGTCACCCGCAGATGTCTGAGGAGACTGGGTGAAGGACATTACTCTCATGGAGAATTACACCAGATGCCAGCTCCAGGCTTCATAAGGGAATGAACACCACCATAATTGAACATAAACAGACAAGATAAAACTACCCAGCTGAGATCTTTTGCTCAGAAGCTGTTTCTGGCTCAGCACTTTTTTTTTTTTTTTTTTTTTTTTGCGGTACTGGGGATCGAACTCAGGACCCTGCGCTTGCTA
This sequence comes from Dinomys branickii, assembly GCA_004027595.1. Classification (NCBI taxonomy): domain Eukaryota; kingdom Metazoa; phylum Chordata; class Mammalia; order Rodentia; family Dinomyidae; genus Dinomys; species Dinomys branickii. Next base: position 43,970 of record PVLD010005219.1, read on the forward strand.
GGCAAGTGCTTATTCCACTGAGCTATATCCCCAGCCCCTCAGCACTTTTTTGAGACAAGCTACTTACTTAGCATGCTGGTCTCAAACTCAGCATCTTCCTGCCTCAGCCTCCCACAATGCCATGATCATAGGTGTGCCAGACACGCTGGGCTGTTGGTCTAATATCCGTTTCTGTCCAGGGTGAACAGGTCCCAAAAACGAGGTACCCACAGATGAATAAAAAGTAAGAAGAAAAAGAAATACACGAGAGAATGTCCTGGGATCAGGAGGCTTACAGTTTTCCTCACTGTAGCCCTGAATCACCTTTTCCATAACCTTTTATTGAGATAAAACAAAAGAGGCACCTGGGCCACCGGGTAGATAGTAACTAGATAGTAACTGTTTTAGCGATACAACTCAATTACCATAGGCATGAGACTTGACTAGATAGCTATCCTGTCAGCTTCCTTTTCTACACAACACAGCAAAACATTTAGTGTCCTCTCCAGGGCTTACAAAGCTTTTGTTCAACTTCCTCCAGAACACAACCTAGGTCTGGTTATACCTAAGGCAATACATTGAAAGATTAACTAAAGAATGCCCTTCTCCACACTGGGCCATGCTCAGCTGCTCCTCATCACGTGTGATGACTTCGCTGTTCTGTGTGAAGGATGAGCATTTGGGAGTATCAAGGAGTTACTTCTCCTCCTTCTCCTCCATCAGATCTTAACAGGGCCAGGTCCTGGGCTCTGGCTCACTGGCTTCTTGGCTGTCTTTCTCTGTCCCTGCAGAAACCCCAGCGTCTACAGTGTGGTTGGCACCTTGCAAACCTTACTGCTCATTAATACATGTTTCTTGACTGACTGAAGGAACACAGAAACAAGTTTAGGCCGGTACCTGCAAAGTGGTGCCCAAACCCAGTGGTCAGAAGGCATTGTTTGTCGACGGAAGCTGGAGGGACCGTGACAGCCAGCTGCACAGACTGACCTGAGACCTTCTCTGAACTGGGCAGGTGCTAGTCGCCACGCTCCTGCCCTAGCTTCAGCATATTTTAATGGAAGGGCCAGCACCGGACTGTTTGACTTTGCTGCACTTTGGGCTTTAACAGGCTGCGATTACAGAACAGTAAGACCCCTCTGCGTGCCCTTTAAATCCAGCACTCAGGGTGCAAGAGAGGGGTGACAGCTCTGGAACAGGCAGCGAGGCCACTGGAGTTTACAATTGCAGGGGCGCAGGCCAGCCTGGGGGTGCAGTCGGCCAGGACCCGCGTCTCAGTGGACACTGGCTCAGGAAGGCAGAAGCCCTGCTCCTGCTGGCGCCGGCCGGGTCCTGTCCTCGTTGTTATTCCGGGGAGAATTTCACGGGATAAACCTGAGCCACAGAAAAGAGGGTGACTGTTTGCCTTGGGGAGCAGGCTGCGTCGTTTCCTTAGGGATGCGCAGAGTGTGACTTTCCCTGGAAGTGGCCTTGGTTCCGCAGCAGGCAGGGCGAGGGCAGCGCGGCACCGCAGAGCTGCTGACCAGGCCCACGCGCGGGAAGATTGCCTCTCCCTGGGCTTTGTTTCCATCTGGCTGCCTGCAGTGAAGCCCACTGGCCACTTGTCTGACTTGAGGAAGAGCAACACTGTCAGAAGCGGCACTCAGTCTGGGTATTTGGTTAACAGCGTGCCTCAGAATCACAGGTTCTACTGAACTGGAAGCCACCCAAGACAGGCAAACTGATTTTATCAAGATCAGACATGCAGTAAAGCTAGTTTCTCTTAGGTCATTGAAAAGAAAGGTCTGTGCTAATATTGTCTGGACAATATTTCATGCCTATATCTTGTACTCTGAATAACTACTATGTAGACAACATACACCATGTATTACGTATTGTTACTGTCCTACTAGCCAGGTTCTGAACTGTTTTATCCTTATATTTACTTTTTTCTCTTTAAAATAAAATAAAATAAAATAAAGATCAGACATGTACATACAAGGGTTATGTGGGCTAATTTGAGCTTTTCCTGGGCTTGACATTTAAGAATGATTGCCTAATCCACAGTCACATCCCATGGAATTTAATTTTCTCATTGGTAAAGACAGGACACAGGCAGACACCTCAATTGGGCTTTCTAGAACTGTTTTTTTTTTTTTTTTTTGTAAGATTCACATAGGAGCTCTGTTTTTTTGGCCTGTTCCATATACATCTTAAAGGCTAAAAGCAATTTTTGTATTGGTACTGTGCTGTAGTTTGGGGCTCATTTGAAGAGGAACAATATAATACAGTTGTTATAGGCAGCTGAGTTAGATAAAAATATTATAGGCAGTCAGATAGGGCTGCACCCCGGAAGGAGCCAACACAGAAGACACCTGTGGGCCAGACCTCAAGACAAGGGGGGCTAACCAGGTGCAGCCACATACATCAAAAATTGATAAATAAGTAACAACCACCTTCAAAGAGCCAGAAAGTCACTGGCCTGACCTCCCACAGAAAAAGCCCAGCTCTGCATTCATGCCCGCTTGCTACATGACTCGCTTCCCCATTTGATCTCAGTCCACTCAGTCTTACCTGGACAATTATGTCTGTAATCTTATTGGTGGACCATAGTGTTGTCCATTTCCCCTACCTTGGACCCGCCTCACCTCATGGTTTTTCCCTATAAAGTCCCTGGAAAAGGCAGAGTCGGGGGTAACCCACTCAGGACCCCCTCTGTCCCTCTCTTGGATAGAAGCTTTCTTTCTCTCAATAAATATATTCTGCTCTTAACCTCCATTGTTCCTAAAATTCAGTCTTCGGTTTTAGAGAACACGAATTTGTCTGATATCAGTCAGGTTGGGATATTTATTTTCCTGTATCACAGTGACGGAGACCACTATGAAGAGGATCTGAACAGGATTTAATATTAACCAACTGGCTTTTCACATTTACTTGGGAGTTGTCTGAGGCTTAGGCACCTTGTCTGTAGATGGGCAGCTGATTCATAGTAAATGAACCTCTATGAGTCACTGGTCACTGCTGAGCGCTGTATTGTCCCGTGACACTATGACACTCCAAGGACAAAGTGACCACAGCCAGCAGAGGATGTCTGGCTCCAACCCCAATTAACTTCAAGGAGACTATGGCTGCAGGCATCTCACTCCTGCCTGAAGGCCTTCCTGGAGATAACATAGTTCTCCTAAATTAATATACTTTTACTCGAAGAAGTCCTTGAAGGGATTCCCAAGTCCTGCCCAGATTCCTGCATTTTCTTCAGTATTCTCTCTCCCTTGTTTGTAAACCTAATACAAGTGGGCCACCCAGAAAAGTCTTTGGCTGATTCAGAGAATATTGAACCTGGAAGAGAATTAGTCCCTCCTGGAGCCCTAAAATCATATTTCATTGTCTTATTTATGCCTTTGCTGTCCACTTGCATGGGAGACTGCAGACCTTATCAGCCTGCAATAACTCAGGGATATTCAACTCAAGTTTTTTATAATACAGGACACATTTTATATGATTATAACAGTCACCCAAAAAATGATATACAAAAGAGTACAGAAATCTGTCCACACACTAAGACCAAGGAAACTAGCTGGGGGCCTGGATCCCACAGAAATGTCCTGCATGAGTCCAGCTGAAGACCTAGAGCTTATAGCAATGCCTCCCATGAATCCAACTGTAGGAGCAGAGCCCATACCAATATCTGATGCAGGCCTGTTTGATGGGTCTGTGCTGGGAAGGCCCAAAGGTGGGGGAATCTAGAAAGTCTGTGCCAGCGGGATGAAGGATCAGGGCTAGCAGGCTGAGGGATCTGTACTGGAGCCAGGAAGCGATGCTCAGAAGAACCGAAAGGTACCACAGCCATCCTCAGCAAGAGTGAGGTCCCGAGATTCTCCGATGATCAAGATAGCTGAGTTCCCGTCAGGGAAGCCAGTGCAGCAAGCTTCTCCAGGAGACCGGCAGTGCACCATCTTCCCCTCAGGAGCCAGGAAGTGGTGCTCAAAGTGAGGACCAGAGTTTCTCCAAAGTGAACCGAAGCTATTCTCAGTGCCAAGGTCCCGAGCTCCTTGGAGGATGCAAATAGCCAAGTTCATCAGGAAAGCCAGAATGCCCAGCTCCTCCAAAACACCCAGCAGTTCCTTACAGCTTCTCCCAGCTCACAACAGCCTTTCAGCTCCCACCAACCTTTCTTCTTTTCCAGTTCTGCCTCTTGTGCTGCTGGCAACAGTCCTCAGCACGTGGGCCTCCCACACCCAGCACCACGCTTACTCAATTCAGCTGGGGCTTACAAGGTGACCACCAGCTGTCAATCCACTACGGGTACATGTTAGTAATACAGCACAGCAAGATTAATTCTGGCATATTTGTGCATGCATACAACATATTTTTATTATTGTCATCCCTATTACCCCATCTTTACCCCACCCGACCCCCATGCCCTTGGTCCCCTTTTCATCTCTAAAACTGTACCCTGAGGGTGATTTTAGACATGTTAAATTCATCTACATTTAGACTTTCATCTGTGAGGCCAGGTGTGTAACTTTTCAGTCTCAGATTTGGGAGCATTTTAGATCTCATATTTTCAAATTACAGACGTTGAATGGGCTTTCTTTGGCATACTTACCAAAACTTCTATACTCTAGGAAGCTGAGGCAGAAGGATTGCAAATTCAAGCACAGCCTGGGCAACTTAGTGACTTAGCAAGAACTTGTCTCAAAAAGTATTTGGGAGGGTGTACCTCAGTGTGAAGAACTGGGTTCAATCCTCAGTACCACAAAAAGAAACCCTGTAATTATCTCATAGTTAGCGTTTTTCGATTCTGTCTTTGCCACCTAGACAGGGAGAGGTTAGTGGGCCTCAGCAGGAGGTTCCTCCGGACTGGACCTTCAAACTCAGAGCTGTTGATCCCTGAGACCACTGTGGAAATGACACATCGAAACCGCTTCAGCAGCACCCCATACCTGTGGGACAGCCTTCAGATGACACCTTGGTAAAAGTACCATCTTCCATTCCTTCAGTTAGCCTCCCCGGACCAAGGTGAGATCAGGTGAGTAGAGATGAGCCTAACGATCCATCAAGCACAATCTACAAGAAGCTGTGCTCATAAGGTCTGATGGGAGACCAGAAAACGGGGAAAAACCTTGTACTTCTCTTGATGAAACACCTGCACACCAAAAATCACCACCCCCTGCAGTGTTGTTTTCTAACCTGCCCGCATGTTTCAAGATAAAAGTTTTTGAAACTGGGTAAGGAATTGAGGCTGAGGGTTGGACTCAGCTAGCAGACAACAGAGCCGGCCTGCTGGCCCGGGGCAGCAGGAAGCTGGAAATTACCTCCTGCCCAGAGCTCTGACCCCCTCGCCTTCCCTTCCTGTTGTAGAATCGCATTTAAAAACGTTATGTAGCCAACAGCATACAGTGCTGCTCAAAGAAAGGCAGGCACCGCTTGATCTGTTCCCAGGCTGCCTTCTCTCTCCTTGAAAGACCACAAAGGAAGTAGGCGGGAGGAGAGCCTGCTGGGAGGGCAGCCCTGTGGCGCGACGCTGATGTCAGCCGCGCGCGCTGACTGGCTGCCTGGGAGCCGCTCATGCTGCCCGAACACCGGGAGCAGCAATCACAGCTCTGCGCGGGGCGGTCCCACGCAGGCCGGGAGGGCCGCAGAGAAAGGAGCCCCGCCTGCGGGAGGGAAGGCCAGCCCGCTCGGCATCAGCACGGGAGCGGGGCCGGGATACAGAGCGGACGGAGATGCTGAGGGCGCAGTACCACGCAGAGCGCCCGGATCTGAGGCGGCGGCCCGCATTCTTGCTTTGCGCCACCTCGGGATCGTCCCGCACAGGCCCGTGTGGGCCGCCTCGCTCTGCCTGCTTCGCACTTCAGTGCAAGCACTGAGAAGGGTTGCGTCTTGCAGTTGCAATGGCTTGTGTTTGGAAACACTTTTTTTATTATTATCTTAAAGAATAAAAATAAGACAAAAAAAAAAAAACTGCCAGGGATGTAGCTCAGTGGCACAGTGCCTGCTTGGCAAGCACAAGGTCGTGAATTCGATACCAAAAAGTAAAAGAAAAGAAAAGAAAAAAAGAACAATAAAAACGATACACAATTTCAAAACCAAATGATGGGAAATTAAGAATAGTTGTTATACTACGTATTGTTGTCTTCAAAGTAGTTGCTCAGATTACCAGATACAGGCATGCAAGAGTGATCAGACAAGCATTAACTGTTCTTTTCAATAAACCATTAGAAATTAGTAGTACGATTATCTTAGCTATCTTGTGTATATATATGTGTGTGTGTGTGTGTGTGTGTGTATATATATATATATATATACATATATACATACACATTTTCCCCCTTTATTTGGAAACATTTTTTAAAAATGACAGTATCCAAAGATTGCCAAGTGATATCTCAGTTACAGATGCCTTCTGGTAAATCAATGATTTCTCAGTATACAGTGTAGTTAAAACTTTACAAATAATTCACATCACATCGTTGGAGCTTAAGCTGGCCGGAGATCTGAGCCCCTTCTCTTATCTGCTAACCCTGCCTCCCCATTTTCCCACCTACCTTTCCTATGCGTCTTTCTACCCAACTGGGACTCACTACCGCTTGCTGTGTTTACCTCCTCCTTTTTTGGTGGCCTCAGACATGATACCTCCAGGAGACACTGGTAAGATCTCTCATGGAGACTTGCTTAAGTCCAACCTGTGAGATGCCAACATTAACTTCCTCCTCAGAAGCCTTGGGCCTGGTAACGATTGAAAAAGACATACGTGGTTTTAGCATTAAGATGAAAAGTAAGTTAAGAGTTTGGTTTATCCATGCATAGCTCACTTCATTTATTTAATAGTGCTCATGTTCACTTAACTAGTGCTATTCTTTTGCCAGAATCTATTTTATAGAAAAGGACACTGAAGCCCAGAAATGTGTAGAAGTGTTATAGCTAAACTATGTTGGATACAGGGTTGGAAATGCAGCTCCGTGGTAGAACACTTGTCGAGATGTAAAAGGCCATATGTTAGATTTCCAGTGGTACTGAAAAAAGACCTAGGAGTGGAACCCTGGTGATCCATATCTAACAGGTTCTTATTCCCCACACCACACAGCTTTCTGGATTAGGATATATTTAACCCCTTTCAAGTTTTGACGCCTTCATGTTTTCTCTTATGATTAAAGCTAAATGTCATTTTATAAACTTACAAGAAGAAATGTGAGCATTAAACAAACCAAGCTGTGATTCTAGCTGGCCAGGCAGTCAAAACAGGAGACGAAGGCATGAGGAAGAAGGAAGCAGGAGGAAAGGGTTCGCTGCAAGGTTCCAGCCCGAGGTATCAAACTGCCACGTGCTGTTTGTCTCCCTCCACCCATGCTACCGCCAAGCCGTGCGCCGCTCCAGTGCAACTCTTTCTAGACTTGGCCTTGATAAGTCAAAATGACCCTCTAACTTTGGTTAGGGGTGTTTCTCACAGTGCCTCTTTACAGAAAGGCATCCCCACCTTCATGTGAATCCCATTCCCATTTGCAGGTCATCACACTGCCAAAGAAGGCGGGACGCAGTGCAGGTGTGGCCCGTCAACAAAGAAGACGGAGAGAGTCCGGCACGTGAAAAGCATAGCAGAGCGTAACCTCCGCGGCATGGAGTAGAATTTTTACTGCTGCGAAAGTGTTGCCGGGCACCCCAGTCTGCATGCTAGGCACTTGCAAGCCAACCTTACTTTTGTTGAAAACCAGGAAGGATTTCCTCAAAGCCAGCTCCCAGAAGGTGGAAGAGCTTCATATGGACCTTCTGTGTCCAGGAGTGTAGGGACCTTTTTTTACCATAAGGGGGCAGTAGAACAGTAGACAATCCACGCTTGCTTCATCCTGCACTCCACCCTTGATCGCACCCTCCCGTGATTATGGAAAAGGAAACGGAGACCGGACTCTGGCCTCGGGAGTCCACATCCACCTGTTCTGTCCATGCATCCCCCTGCAGGAGAGGAGGGGCTACTGCTGTGCAGGGCCTGAGGAAGTTTCAACTTTTAAACTTCCATTTTGCTCCACCAGTTCCAGGGTAAAGTATAACAATTATTTCAAAACTGACTACACTTACATCGAAACTAAGTTCATTACTTCAAAGTCTATATTTTGAAGAAAGAAAATAAATGATCATTGCAATGTTATCACTGAGAAGCAGAAACAAATCCAGACAGTGACCGGCTCTCTTCCAGAGATGTGTGTGCTCAGACTACAATCAGACTGCAGAGGTGTGTGGTGTAATCATGTTCCTGCATTTGAGGAATGGAGGGGAGGGGAAGAAAGGGGATTAGAATTCAGAACCTGTAACCCTTCTGTCACATAATTCATGTCATCACCAGGTGCAGCTTAAGTAAAAAACAGAGAGAGACACTTTGCAAAATACTTTGACTACCCTAGTTCAATGCAGAGTGGTCCTGTCTTTGAATTATTCTTTAGAAATAACTATTAATACCAAAAGTGATTAATTCAAGAGAATGTGTCATGCTATAACATTGTTTCCAATCTCAACACTAAAAGCTTTCAGAAACAGGTCTACAGCCATATCACCCTGAATGTGCCGGATCTCATCTGAAAGCTTTCAAAAACAGTAACAGTCATTGTTCAGTGAAACTTTACCCATAGTGATGTAGATGGAGTATCACTGCGGAAGTTGAATTCAACAATTTTAAATTTCTTCATATCTTTTGGCCTAGTAATTTCACTTCTAGAAATTAATGCCACAAAATAATAAAAATGAAAAGACTAATTTATAAGAATGCCCCACATTGCACTAATTACAATGGAGAACATTGGAAACAAGCTAGATTTCTAATATCAAGTGGCTATGTAGCTAGTATTTTTACTGCGGGGTCAGAAAATGCCCAAATTTCAAGGGGACATTCGCAAAGACACTTGCTTACGCCGCTGTGCCCGTCATTTACCCAGCTCACTGGCTGAGAGGGCTGGGAGCCACCGTGCTGCCCGGCTTCATCCAACACCCCATGCCTTCCCTCTCCAGTCTCCAACAGTGACTCAGATCTGCTTTCTTCTCCTCAAAATGCCTTGCTTCAAGACCTGCTTTCACTCCAAGTTCTCACCTCCCCACCTCATGTGGAGGTTGGCGGCGGTGGGGGCAGTGTTAGCAGGTGGAGTGGGTCCTTAAAAGGGAGTGTGGATGCCTTTCCCCTGCACCTCAGCTCATTCTTTTGACTGCAGATGAGTTCTGCTCGCAGGGGAGCAGGAGGGAGACAGACGCTTCCAGGCCTGGCTCCCAGGGGCCAGCCCCTCCCAACATGGCACGCAGCTATAAACCCAGCAGTGGATAAATCCAGTGATGCCAGTCACACACCCATGATCCAGTCATCTCCCCAGAACCCCACCTACAGCATGGGTGCATGGGGTTTGGGGGTACATCTATATATAAACCATAACAGAGAAGAAAGAAAAAAGAATTGAGACCAGTCCTGTAGTTTATCATGGCATCTCTCAGGGACACTGTGGTGCTCTAGGGTTTGTTTTCTTTCAAATTAGCATACATGCATATATATAATTAGTATATATACACATATATTTAGGCTATATTATATTGCTGGAATAACCAGATGTGAGAATTTATTGTATCTCCTTTTTTTCACATATTTACATTCTGAAAAACATTATTTACATAAATGATAGGTTGTGTATTAATCAGTCTTCCTGTCACTGGGACAAAACGCTTGACACCCGCAACTGAAAGCAGGGGAGGCTGATTTTGGCTCATGGTCTCCAGTACATGGTTGTCTCCAGGATGGGAATGGCATGGGGGAAGGGCATGACAGAGGACCCTGCTTACCTTGTGGCAGCCAGGAGGCAGAGAGAGGGGAGGAGGGGACACCAGCGCCCTCTTCCAGGCCCTGCTCATGGTGCCCCGCAGCCGGCCAGCCCCACACCGGGCCACTGAATGAACCCACTGACAAGCATCGCGCCCCTGTGACGCAATCCCCTTCCAAACAGGAAAGACACTGGGGGGTGGTCTAAACCTAACACGTGACATGCTACCTTGACCCCCCCGAAGGAGGCGTGTCTACTTCAATGTGTAAAGTGTGTTTAGTGCTTTCCAAGAGTGGTCAAATCTTAACAGTTCCAGCACTGCTGAAAAGAAGTCCAAGTACCCTCTGAGACGCAAGGCAAAATCTAAGCAATGAGCTCCCATAAAAATCAAAAAGAAAATTAGGTACTCCCAACACAAAATGCCATAGAGTAACCATTTTTATTCCAAAAGAGAGAAATAGGAGTTTAGGAAGGAATGGGACAAAAGAATGAACCTCCACAGGAAAAACATGAAATCTTATAGCTCCATGCCCAGTACCCAGGGCAGGTTGTGTTGAGATGTGAACTTCAAAGAGCTTAGGCTGTCAAACCCCTGTGCTCTTGCTGGTTGTAGCCCTCATGGCCTCATTCAGCCTGGATCTCCTCACTGTTTGGTTTTTCTTAGCAGACCTTTCACATTTTATCATCTCCAACTTTCTGGGGTCTTCCTTGCTCTGCCTTTTCAGAAGCACACTGACTGGTCCCAGGCCTTCTTCTGAAATCTGAGTAGAAACCTCCACGAGCCCCACAGTTACTGTATTATGTGTACCTATAAAAACAGCACCATGTGGTTGATACCAAAGTCTGCTGCCAGTGGAAGAAGCAGCTAAGACCCCTTGTGTCATGGCTCTAACATGCCCTCAATCCCTGGGTGGATGACCACTGTGAAATAAATTCCAAAGAAACCAATTCCCTAGGTTCCAATTCTTGGAACAGTGGCCCAGATCTCTTTTCAAACTCATATCTTCATCTCAGAAGGTTCTGGGGCCTTTGTCATCTTGCCTGCCTGAACTGTATTGTTATAATTTCCCATTGAGATTCATAGCAGGCCCTGCTAGTACTAGGATATGCCCCAAGGAATCTCCTATACTCCAAATATGTTCTTCCTCATCTTTATTATGAGTTGTAGTCTAATTTTGCCTTAGTGGTTTGGATCAATAATCCCTGCCAACATTGTAACTCCTTTTTTTTTGCTTCTGAGTTTGTTGACTGAGAGGCAAGAGGAGCCCAGAATGACCAATGGGGAGTATTAGCTTCCAGTGCAATTAAGTGATTGCTGTTCCTCCAGGTACAAACCATGCCCTTCTGGAACTAAAACTCCTAGGGCAGTACAGGATAAATTTGGGAACAGGAAGCAAAAATTTTGCTAGTGGGTCACTGAGGGTGATGATGAGTGGTGTCCTTTTCGTTTTTACCTCTTGCTTCACAGATCCTTGAATCTTGGCTCAGGGAGAAACAATAGCATATATTAGGTGATGATTTAGAGCATATATAGCCATCCGGAGAATCTTGTCCTAGCCCTGCAGGGTACTGACACCTCATTTGTGTTGTAATTGCATTTCCAAGGGTCATTCTACTACTTGATCATTGCAGCTGTTTCTGGAGGGTGGGGAACATGGTAAGACCAGTGAGTTACATGAGCATGAGCCCATTGTTGCACTCCTTTGTCTGTGAGGTACATTCTCTAGTCAGAAGCAGTGCTGTGTGGAATGCCATGACAGTGGATCAGGCACTATGTAACCCCACAGATGGTAGTTCTGGCAGAAGCATTACATGCACGAAGGGCAAATTCATACTCAGAATGAGTTTCTGTTCCCATAAGGATGAAACACTGCCCTTTCCCTAATGTTAGAGGTCCAATATAACCCATCCGCCAGCAGATCATAGGCTCATCACCCCAGGGAATGGTGCCATATTTGAGACTCAGTGTGGATCTCTGCTGCTGGTAGATGAAGCGCTCAGCATGACTGTGGTCAGGTCAGCCTTGGTGGGTGGAGACCCATATTGCTGAGCCTATGCATAACCTTCATCCCTGCTACATGGCCATTTTACTCAGGAGCCCACTGGGTGATGTCTGAGGTGCCTGAGGAAAGAAGTTGACTGATACCCATGGAACAGGTCATCCTGTTCAACTGATTATTAAAGTCCTCTTCTGAGCTCATCTTTGAGTGAGGATTTCACGAAGCACAAACACCCTCACATCCTTCACCTGTACAAAGAGATCTACCTGCACACCTCATCCCCCAATGTCTTCATCAGCAGCTTTCTGTGTTCCTTCCCAGCCCCTAACTGTCCAGCCAAATTGTTGGCTACATCCTCTGCATTGGCATGTAAATGTACATCAGGCCATTTTTTCTTCCAAGCGAAATGTACAATGAGGTGCACTGCAGAGGTAGCTGTGAAGACTTCCCTTCACCACTGTCTTTCAAGAATGCCCTGAAAAGAGACTGTATCCTATAGCTGTCCACTTCCAGGTGGCTCCTGATAACATGGAGAAGCATTTGCAAACCAGACCTCAGGCTTCTCTTCTTCTGTCCACTGATCAGAGTGCACAGCCTATGAGGAGAGGTGCATGCTGGGGAATAGAAGGCAGCAGAACAAGAGCAGGAGGGGTGGGCATTTGGGCCAGTTTCTTCATGTAACTTAGTTGTGCCCACCCAGGCCTGATCATATATATACCACTTCCATTGGACTGCAGCTGAGCATGTCCAACCTTATGACTCAGTAGTTGCTATGGTTTATATCCGGTTGTGCTCACAAAGCCCCCAACTCAAAGGTGATTAGATGATGCACGCAGTACAGCTGGCTTGCTATTAATAGGTGGATCTGGTTGGAAGAGGTGGTCACTGAGTTGTGACCTGGAAGGATATAAACCTTCTCACTCCTCCTTTGAGCTCTCTGCCTTCTTTCCACCATGCCACGAGCAGCCTTTCTCTGAAATGCCTCTCCGTCATGCTGCCCTGCCTTACAGCCAGCTAGTTATGGTCTGAAATGTGAGCCAAAATAAACCTTCCTTTAAGCTGTGGGTATTGATTACTCCATCCCAGGAACAGAAGAAGTAACTAAGAGGGTGTCTCAGAGAACAACCAGCTCACAATGGTCAGCTCAAGTTGCATGGTGACCTGGCACCCTACAACCAAGTGCTCACTTTCCACTAAGGTCCAGAAGCAGATCAGGAACTACGAGAGAGTCATTTTCTGCAAAATATGATAAAGCCTTGCTCCAAAATCCTATGGCTTCCACTTATGGGTTAATAATATCCCTTAATTATTTCAGGCTGATCAGGTCTGCAATCTCTCAAACAAGTGAACAGCAAAGGGTAAATAAAAAGAGGCAAATGGAGTGATTTCAGGGCTCCAGGAGGATCAAAACCCTCTCACAGAATTTGAGATTCTCTCAGGGCTAAAACCAAGACCTTCTCTGGATGGCCCATATTTATGTGATTATCAGAAGAAGGGAGGGAATACTCATGAAGGGTGGAATTACTCAAGGACTTCTCCAGGTAAGGTATTAAATTAATCTTTAGTAAGGATTAAGTAAATCCACCCAGGAGCGAGATGCCTAGGGCTATATAGTCTTTATCTAGTTGGGGGATCAGATCCAGGTGTCCTTGGCTGTGATCTTGTCTTATCCTCTGAGGCTTTCCAGCTTCATCCACCATTACAGGCTTTAGTAGGGATGAGTGACCCACAGAGGTTCACTCACTATGAGTTCATCACCCACTTCCAGACAAGTGGCCTAAGCTTTGGACAGATTCACAAATAAACATAAAAAGCCAGTTGGTTAATTTAATTCCTGATCAGGGCTGCTTCATAGTGATCTCCACCATTTCACTGTGATTCATCAATGGGGCCCTGCCAGCGGCTCCGAAGCACTCCCCTACCGGCCACTGACACCTCAAGTACCACTGGATCTGTTGGATTAAATGACCCCAGTGTCACACAAACTTGACAGCAGCCTGGACCTGCTAAAGAGCCTTCACTTGCTCTGGGCCCCACTTAAAACAAGCAGCTTTGTGGGTTACTCAGTAAATGGGCTGGAGAAACAGAACCAACCACCGCCACCTCTGGATCTTTCACCCTCGACGGTGGCACTAATCTCTGTAGTCCCAGCAGGGAGACAATATCATTTTTAACTTACTATTTTCCCTGGTAGAGGCAGCACTTGGCTTCCACTTGGTCTTTCCCACCATAGTAGCCCTGACACAATAGGTTAGGGAACCAATGTGAGAACTCTGCCAAGCACTGCGTATATTTATCCGGACTTTATGTTCTAGAAATGGAAAAATGGCCAGAGGATGGATTTGTGGATGTACTGGACCCACTATGAGTTGGACCTTGGCTAAAATTCCACTGGTCACCTGACCTGCATAGGCCCCTCCTCTTATCTGAAAGCCACATTGATCTTACAGATCTCCTGGAATCAGCAGTAGTTCACAACCACAAAACGTCTGATTGTGTATTTTTCCCCAGTTTATGGGTCCTTGTGAGGAAGGATGGGAACATATGAAAAACACAACTTTTTGGAAGGGCATCAGTGTCCTCCTCAAGAGCCTGCAACCTCCTCAACGCGGTTCACAGTTTTCCAGGTCTATAAAGTATCTTAAGTCTGGAGATGGGTTCAAGGTCATGAGTCTCTTTTACTATAATCTGAGGTAGATTTTTGCTCACTTGCCCTAAAATGTTTCTACTTATATAAAATCCAGTAAAAAAAAAATTAGTAAGCTTTCTATCTATTTTACTTCTGGGAACACCATGTTGAACCAGCCAATGCCATAGGTCTACATATGTCAGGTGATTCCAATCATGGTGTTCCATTACAGGATGTGCCCCATCTTGCCATTGATGGTTGAGGATTGTCACTCCATGATCCAATTATAGTCATGACATTTGAGCTTCCCAATTGAATGACTGGCATCCTCACTGTAGAATCCCACACAGACAGCAATGACAGAGTTCTGGAAAGGGTGCCGGAGTTCCCACACACATTTCTTACTATCTTAATAAATTTATACTTTTTGGACCTTCCCAGTGTGGAGGAGTGGGTTTTATCTAACAAATCCACCCCAGCAGTCCTATTCCCCTAAAGCTTTTAATACCTTCATTGACTGTAAACCAAGGAACACTAGGTACCTCTAGCTCATTCACCATGGGCCATCTTTTGATCCACACTTTAGCCAACTGAAGAAATTCTATTTACACTTTTTTTTAATACTAAAAAGGGCAATATTAAATCCAGAATCTCTGCTTAATTGGTCCCTTTCAAGAAGTTCACCCTAATCCAGGTTTATATTTCTTCCACGCCCTTAATATCCATTCCATATTAAGTTGTGACACATAGCTTTGCTTGCAACACTTAGAGAAACCCAGAAGTTCCCTCAGAATATAGCGTGCCTCGGTTGGGCTGCATCTGTCAGCTTTAGGAGCTTTCTGAGATTTGAGCCTGGTTACTGACCCAGAGGCAAGGTGAAGACGATGGTGAGGGCAGCTCCTGAGGAGTAGCACAGTATCTTCCTTAGTGACTGCCGCAGGGAGGTCATTGCTCCTTCCTCAGGCAGAGGAGCAGAGGCCAGCAACTCCGGGGGTGCAGTGGGGTGCCTGTGCCACGGAGGGCAGGAAAATCACTTCCTCTGGCCAAATAACCCTAACAGAATGCCCTCAACCCTGCTAGATTCCTCCGCAAATCTCCATCCCAACACAGACCCCACTGTTTTCCCATCAGCTCCCTCACACTAACTGCAGACGCCCTCTGAGGCTGAGCATTAAGCTTGCACAGCAGCTCAGCCAGTCACATTGTCAGAGGGCTTGTGCTTGGTTTTGGAACTTCAGCCCTGCAGTTACAGGGGATGCTTCTCCTGCAGGACACACTTAAAAGCCTTTAGACTGTTTATGTCTGTCTGGGTCTGGGGATTTGAATCTCTGAGCTCATTATTTCCCTTTACTAGTTTGTCCAGAGCTGCTGAAGAATAACCAGCCTCCATCATTACAGCTCTTAATCTCCCCCAAAATGTGCAAGAGTATTATACATAGAGTCCCTAACTTTGTTGTGTCCACCAAGTGGCAAATTAGGAAAATCAAACAGATCTATGTTGTGTATTATTTTAAACAGTGCACACCTTGGCGATCGATCGGTACATTATCAGGAGAGACCATGGCCATGTTAGGTCTCATCAAACCTAAAGAGCCAACTCCAGGAAACACAAAACTGATCAGAGAGTTTGTCCTTATGATTTCATTTCTCTAGAACTTCTGAATCATAGTAGTGGGGAAAAGTAATTTTAGTATAGAAATCCAATCCACTCCTTGAATTCTTTCTCAATTGATGGCAAAAATCCCATAGAGACTAATCACCAAGATTACTTTTAACAATCTATCCATATATTGACAGCAAAGAGTGAGATATCACTTGACCTGCAGAAGGATTTGCCTTTCAGTACAGGTATTAGTTTTATTAATATTGTCATTTTAAATGTGCTTTTAGTTTGACTCTGAGGAATTTTTATATGGTAGGGTCATTGATCATGAAAATATCACAAAGGCATAAGAAAAAAGTTTTTTTAATATATAAAATAGGAGAAAATGGTTATAAATAATAAGTAGAAAAGAAGAACACACCAAGGCCTCTTATAAGTGCTTTTGTGGGCATGAGACTGTTGGGAAACCTGCACCTGGAAAATCCTTGTCGTTACTGAGGATGAAACTACAGTGTCTTCAAGCTTTAACAACTATCATCACATAGTTCTAGAGATAAAACAAGTACTGGGAATTCCCTCAAACTCTTTCATCCATATCGAGCAAGCAAAAGCAATCCCACATGTGAAAACAATCAAAGCATTTCGATAGCACTTGGGAAATGCCACAGACACTCATATAAATTTCACAAATTTTTAAGGTGATCATTTCCACCCCAAAGAGTTTCTTCATCTGCAACAAAAGCCAGATGTTCAAACCTTTCCTCTTCCAAAGTCAACAGGACAAACAACTGTAAAATTACAAATTTAAGATGCCTGAAAAACAAGGCCACCAAAGGAAAACCTACATGTTGTAACCTTGATAACAGGAGAACACAGCAGGGCTGATTATCAGCCTGAAAACCCTTACTGGAAAGCAGCCTAACAAAATGCCCTGTTGCTTAATCCATTTTTTTCAGTGACAATGACTTAACAGCAGCAAAAAACAGAAATCAATGATGAAGACCTTACGTCACTGTTCATATGAAAATATTTCCTGCAGCACTGCTTAGTAAGTCTAGTTATCACAGCCTGCCAGATTCTATCAGCTTCAAAACTGTTGAAAATAGTGTACTTGATTAATTTTCATGACATGCATTAACACAACCACATACACAGGAGAAACCTTTGTATTTCTTTCTCTTTCAAATTTCCAAGCAAAGTGAGATAAGCAGTCCTCTGCTGCAGGAAAATGTAGCTTATAGCTATTCACTTTCCGGTTACCCACTGCTGAATTAGTATGTGAGGCGAAAAATGAAATATTTTCTTCTAGCCCATTTTTATAGAGACCAGAATGCCTAAAGAGATGCGGAAATGGAAGGAGGCAGTGCTGAGCAAGGTTATTCATTTTAAAAGCTCAAAAAGTAACTGAAGATGGCTGTGGAAAGTACAAAGGATGACCTGTGTAGATCTTGCAGTCGGCCTTTCGGGAGGGCAGAGATACTCTACCCTGTACTTCCAGTGCTCCACCCCTAGCAGCAAGAAAGACCGAAAGGGTAGGTGACTGCCTGAGGACACGTCACCAGGAAGAATGGGCCCTGTCATCTCGCTTGTTGAGTGAGAAGGGTTAGCGTGGTTCGGCAGCCTCACTACAAGCAATGCTAAAAAACAAAATGTGAATGGGGATCACATAAAGGCAATAGGATGGTGCCCTGTAAAATTCAATACTTCCTTATTCTATAGAGACAAATGGTTTGCCTAATGCAGTACAGCAAGAGAAGAAAAATCTTCAAGACAGTTAAGTTGCATCCTATGTGCAATTTTGTAAGTGATCTACACCAAGAAATACTTATGACACCAAAGCAAAAATATGAGCACCTTAGACACTTTGCCATAGTAAAAGGGGTATAAATTTCAAAAGCCTCACAAATCTTGCTCCTATTCCAAACCACAGACTGAAGGGAAAAAACAGCTATAGTGGTTTAATTATTCCTGTTTCTTCCTGCTTCAATTTGTTTCATTTTTTTAGTATGCAAGTTTCTCTTAAATGAACACTTCTAGATTTTATATTTTAAAAGTTTTATTATAATACATATAACTTGTATGTGTGTGTTGTATATATGCAGGAATGTGTTAGCTTTATTAAATCCAGCAGACTTAGTATTTATGCAATAATTACACAATATATAGCGTATTTCCAGTGTTCACTTATATCCAAAAAACATTTCTTATGGAACTGTTTTTATACTGATCCGGGATTACAGATGGACCTGGTGGCACACACCTGTAATCCCAGCACTTGGGAGGTTGAGGCAGGAGGATTTTTCTGAGTTCGAGACCAGCCTGTGCTGCAGAGTGAGCTCAAGGCCAGCCTAAACTGCACAGCAAGACTCTGCCTCAAAAAGACAAAAAAAAAAAGAAAAAAGAGTAACACAATCAATCCAGGATTATACATTTCATTTGTTTGTCAGCTTTCTTAGTCTCCTTTAGGCCAGAGTAATTCTTCAATCTGTCTTTTTCTTCTATGACATTAACCATTTTGAAGACTGGAGATCAGATATGTTGTAGGATTATCTTCAATATGTATGTCTGCTGCTTCCCTAAATGTACTTTTTATGCATTGTAGGCATGAATAGCATAATATGTATGTGTCACAACAGCATGCTCAGCCGTGTGTCTTGCTGATAGGGACATTAATTATGAATATGTGGTTAAGGTGGTATCTAGCAAATTTTTCTACATTAAAGTAGTTTAATTTTTGCAGAAAATTTATAATCTATAGGGATGCTGTAAAATAATGCAATTTATTCCTCCTCTGAAGATTTTTACCTAATAGTTGTTGTTTTGTTGTTGTTGTTTTGTCTTTTTGAGACAGGGTCTTGCTGTGCAGTTCAGGCTGGCCTTGAACTCACAACGATTCTCCTGCCTCAGCCTCCCAAGTGCTGGGATTACAGGCGTGCACCACCCAAAAGTTTTAACAAGCATTTATGGATTAATGAATACATCACTTTTTATTGTGTACGATGTGGCTCAAATGCAATCAGTACTACCTTTAAATTATACACATGTACGCACATGAACGCGTGCACACACAATCACACCAATGTGCAAATTTCACCTGCACAGCAATCTTCACCTCTTCTGCCCATTGCTGTGTCACTAGTACTGAGGACAGTGGCTGAGACCCTAAACAAACTCAGCAATCACTGGAGGGGAGACCCAACCACAAGGGCACGATAGCATTGGCGTCATTTGCATGTAAACCCCATGCCCCCCAGAGCCACGTGGGGAGAGGTTTTGTTCTCTTTCATTTTAGCTTCTACTTTCTGTTCTCCCTGTGTCCCTGTCCAGTGCCCTCTGCTCCCCATGAGCATCCAGTAATGCTGAAGATGAGATGTGTAATGTTCTGCAGATCCGGAAGTGGCCTTATGAGCTTCGGCGCTGCCCCAAGGGGAGACAGTGCACGGAAACAAAGCTACCCTCGGCTACAGCTGAGATGGCGACAGTCTGAACCTTAGTTTACACTTGAGGTGTCTTTTGGATTTTTGTTCTTTTGTTTTTTGAGACAGGGTCTGGCTATGTAGTTCAGGCTGATCGAATTACGTCTAACTATGAAGACCAGGTGGATCTTGAATTTGCAGCAGTTTTCCTGCCTCAGCCTCCTGAGTGCTTTGATTACAGGTATGCACCACCACACCCAGCTCACATATGAGTTTTTAACAAGCATGAATTAAAAACTGAAAATTATCACATCAAAAATAGCCATGTTTAGAGAGAATAAATCTTTTGCTTTATTGTATGAGTAACAATTTCAACAAAAGTACAAGTTAGGTACAATTATATAAACTGTAAGGTAGGATATTTACATCCAAACATAACTCTATGGCTGGGCAGCCAAGTATATACAATAAAAATTCAGAATGTTATATGTGATGATTAGAAAACAAAGCAAAGACAGTAATTCTGTTTGTTCACTTAGTAATTCACAAAGATTCTCCCTACCAGTTCCCACAAAGTGGCCTCAGAAACAGAGGAGCATTACATTTGCCATGAACACAAACTGCAAAGCACTAGTGGCTGTGCTTTATATAATACTGCTTGAGGCAATCTGTGTAGGAAGTATGATCGAGATTCATAATTGCACAAATCTGCAAGGCCTTACATTTCTTTTCACAAACTACACTGCTGTCATAACTCACAAAGAAATAATTGTAGTATTTCATGAACTGCTTGCTGTCTCGGACTGCAAACTGTTTAACCAGTCCGTACAAATTCTGTGGCCGCAGGTCTTTAATGCCGTAGGTCTGGGTCAGGACATACTCCAGCTTCCAATCAGATTCTCCCTTTAGATTTGCTTCCGTCAGGTTCAAATAATACTGTGACATATCCTGCAGTTGAAAACAGTCACAACTCTGTTTCACTCTCTGGCGTAGTAAGCATTCCACACTGTGGAGGTGCTTGTTAACATTTATCCGATATGTTTAATATAAAACCATTATCATTACATTTGGTTGTAGAGAAAAAGAGATCCAATAACATCTCTATTCCTCTTCCTTTATCACAGGGAATAACACAGCCATCTCTCATTTAAATTTATTTTGGAAAATGTAATTCTATCAATAACTACTTTAACTGAGGCCAAGTCTTTTCAAATTACACTTATAGAAAAGAGTAGCTATCCAAGCTGAAGTTCTTATGACTTAAATGGTCCAACTCTTGATGCTAAATTATTCTAAAGCACAGATCCATGAATGAGCTCCAGAGAACTTTTGTCTCAAAGCTAAGGGTCCACACAATTTTTTTCTTTAAATTTTTTTCAGACATTTCCTAAGCACCTAGTATGGGTCAAGCATTTTCCTAAATGCAATGCATAGATTTGTTGAAGGAATTCTCACAGCAACTCACTGAGTTCAGTTCTATTTTGATCTGCACTTTAGTAAGGAAACTGCGATGTTGGGTATGCATCTCAAGAGTGTGCTTTCCGCTGAGAGACACTCTCTGGTCCAATTACTAGTTTGCCAATGCCTATCTGGTTCACGCATAAGGTGCCATCCAATGAACAGCTCATCTAACCAATGTGAAGTCCTCAGAGGGTCAGAAAAGTCCCCAAATGTCAACCTCACCAGCCCACACCGAGGAAGCACTGACGGGCATTCCAGGGAAAGGAGAGTATTGTGAGATTCCTGCACAGAGCACAGTTCACACGGTCATGCTGAGAAACTTCTAGCCAACCTCATGAAATCTGCAAATGGAGCAAACCCCAAAATGACACCCACTTACCAATAATGTGTAATCTCGGGGCTTGTACTGAAAGAGGCGGACACCAGGATTGTTGGTCTCTTTTTCTAAAACATTCCTCACGGGAGTAACAGCAGGAGACACAAACAAAGAACTCACTGGATGTCCTGGAAAACACACATCTAGATATGTATTTTTTAAAATTGAGCTTATTTACATTAAAACATAGCTTCCAGAGTAAGAGGTTAACAGGCATAACCACATGATGTGTGGTCATCAACAGACACTGACTCGAAATAATGCCAAGAGACCCATCTGACAACATAGGAGATTTCTAGTATCAGTACCAAAGAATTATTGCTGGTCTCATTAGGTAAGGAAATGTTACTGTGCCTAAATCACTCACATACAGTCACAATGAATATAGAAGGACATAGCGCTAAGATGGATCTGATGTTGGAGATTCACTTTTGTAAGTGCTTCAGATGCACAGATGCATGATATATAAACATGTTACACATGTGACAGGTAAGGCAATGTGGCAAAGTCTTGATCCTGATATTGAGTATGAACGGAGTACATACAGGTTTATTGTACTATCATCTCTGCTTTTATGTATGTATTTGAAATTTTAAAAATTTAATTAAAAATAATCCACACCTATCACAAGTTGTTATGGTTCTAATGTAATATAATCTCTTTTGTATCTGGAAACTGGTTTAAAGAAAAAGTTGACAAGGGGTGGGTTGTCATGGTTGATACACTGTGTCAACTTGGGAAGTCTAGAGGTTTGGCTGAGTGACTAAACAGGAAGCCAGGGTGCTACTTTGTATACATCCTGAGCCTGAGGAAGAGGAGGGCATGGAGACTGTGTGAGAGCTACACGCCCCCTGGGTGGCGGGAGCCTATTTACAATGTAAGGGAGGTAGAAAGAGGCTACTTGCCTGCCATTCCTCCCTTTTGCTGGTTATTTTTGCCGTGTTCTGCCGCCATGAATGTTTGCCATCTGCCATGTGTTGTGGACTGAAACCTCCACAAACCTTAAGCTAAGTAAACTTTTCCTTCCTTCATTTTGGGCATTGGGTATTTTGTCTCAGCAACAAGAAAAAAGTAACCAAGATACAAGTATACACACGCACACAAATTAAAAGGTTGGTTTGCTCCATATACCAAAAGAATATTCCAAAACGTACATAATGAGAATTTGGTTAAGGTGCTACCATATGATATACAGATTCATTGAAAAGTACATTTTTCCATGTTAAAAAAATTCTTAAATGGTAAAAAATGCTAATGCTAAGCTAGTTCATGCTAGATGACAAATATTTCAAAAAGGTTCTCCAGTTACTGAAGCAAATATACGTTTATTTCTTCCTATTTACTATAAAACAGAATTATTATTTTGCAAATTCCATTTCTTGCCAGAACTTCTATTTTTTTGTCTGTCACTGTCACATGGGCTGTAGTGACAAACAAGCACCTCTGAAGATGAGCTCAACACACTGGAAGCATTAGGCCAGATGCGCTATTAAACTTGGGAGAGCTACCCCTAGTCCAATAAAGAGAAACCAGCAGCTCAGTGACCAGCAGCACCAAGTCCCTAGGAATCTACAAACCGGCCGCAGTAAGCCAAGGATGCAGAGGCTTCAGCATGCACAACAGGTCATACCATGCCAGCTTGGTGTGGCCAGAACTCCTGCTGAAGGGGCCAGTTGCAGGCCACAGGGCAGGCCTGGGACACTCATTCAGCAGAGGCAGACCATTCCAAAAAGGCCACAGCTAACAACTTTGCTAAAGCTTTTAATTTCCTGCACCCATACATTCCCTGGATAGTCAGGGCATTGCTCCGGCCTCTAGGACCAGGGAGCTGCAAACAGAATGCCATCCTACCTTCTCCGTTGGAAAGAACCATGATGCTGTCCCTGTGTATGTGACCATAGAACTGTCCTGCGATGATGGCACTGTACCTCCTGAAAAGCTCCACCAGCTTCTCATTATAGTACTGTCTCACGGCGGTGATGCCACTGGAATAGGGCAGGTATCCCACTGGCACGTGCGCGATGACGTACACCTGGGTGGGGCAGGAGACAGATTCGTGAGGACGAACATCTGTTATAGTGAAGCGACCACTGGTACCAAAGACTGAAAATGTACTGACTGTCTTTTTGTTTTGCTCTGTTGTCTTTCTTTACTAGTATGTGTTCTCAGTACATATTTACATTCCTCTTGCAACGCTGGTACGTGAAACACGTCTTGATGCTTTTTATTCCCTTCCTCTCCCTCCGCCTCCAGATTCCTTTCCATTTTCAAAAAAGCTACCTCCCCGTGCTTTGTTTTAAATTATTTAGACTTTGGGTTTCCCACACAAGAGAAGCTATGTGATATTTAGGCTCACATGTCAGGTGTATTTTACTTAACATTATGCCTCAAATGAATGTGCCCACTGAAAATGCATTCATTAAAACTTAATAAGCAAAGATATAATTTATCTTATTTACCATGAAAGAAGAGATGAAACTAAGAAACTGGGAACGTCATTATATTCATTAAACTACAATTTTACTGATATAACTGAGATCTTGCTCACAATCTTTTAGGTCATCAAATGTTACTGTTTTTCTTTTCTTAATACCTGCTTCTACCCTGAGTTCAGTAAATAAACAGATGGCTTTGGTCTATGGGATCTACCTTCTCTTTATTGTGCTGAGAGCTGTTCAGGGTATTTTCCAGCCATTCGAACTGATTGGCCGGGTCAGTCTTGTTCAGGGTCACAATATTGGGGCCATAGTACAAGTTTGTGTTTAGACTGATGATCCTCAGGTTTGGGTTACTTGGGACTTTCTGGGAATAAAATCCTCCTGTAAAAAGAAATTTTATAACACATTTAAAAACACATACGTACATAGAGACGGACATTGTCAAGGCAAATTCTTAAGGTTTACAATGTAGCTGGGAAAATTCAACTTACTTCTCAGAGTTCAGATAAGCACGAGACTCAACATTTACTGAAATGTGCCAACTCCAATGGTGCACACACTGAGATCATGACAACTGTACCCAATATTTAGATGGAAAGATGATAAAATATTTAGGCAGTAGGCAATGAGACTGAATTTTACAATAAAACAAGGACTCAGACATCAACCCTAAGTTTTATGATCGGAGAGCTGATAAGGCAGAGCCTGAAGAATAGGCACACACACTGATCTCACTGGAGACTGAGGGAAGACACGTCAGATCACCCAGCGCTGCTGCAGTCTGCTCAGAAAAGAGGCTAAAAGCCTGATCCGACTAACCCCTCTGACTCATGGTGATGAGCACCCAAGGGTGCACTGCCCTGGGACTTTCACAGCCGGCCCCTGACATCCTGAGCCGCTCACCATCCACACAGGCCTTAGCCTTCCATCACCACAGATCACTGCTTCTTTGCTTTGTCCTCTTCGCCATCGTTGCTACACCAGATGAGCGCGTGCTCTGCCGGAGTGGCAGGGCTACTTCTGAAAAGCTGGCCCTTCCATCCCGCAGTAGAAGATGACACTGGAGTAGCAGAAGATGGCAAAGTTGGAGGCCTTTCATTCAGGGAAGCTTTGCTCAAAACTGCCTTTGCTTTGAAGACTTAACAGAAAGCCCTTCAAATTTTCAACATTAACCCTAAACTCCAGGGTGTAACCGGAAAGGGGGCGAACTTCATGGGAAGGGGCACTCTTGGAAAACTCACTGGTCAGCGCTTCCTGTCCGTCTCTCTCTGCACCGAGTGGAAGAGCCCCTCTAAAACCCACTGTGACTCTTCAGGCATCCTGACTGTATTTTGCGGTTATCCTTGCATGTATATATGCTCCCCGTGTACATTTCTGGCTTGGGTGGGTGGGACCAGATACAGTTCCCTACATCAATCAGAACCATAGCCTACTTCTAAGATAGCAAATCTCAAATTTGTACATACTCTGATCTGCAAAAAAAAATAACAAATAGTGGCAAGAGCCAAAGGTTTAAGGGAAAGAGTGAAAGAAGAATTTCAAGTGGAGCAAAGCCCGCCACTAACGTAACTTTCTCAAAATCTCAAGCTCACTTAAGTCTCAGTGACCAGACTGCCTCCCCCAGGGAAGCGCACTGGAGCAAAGGGTCCGCCCATCAATGGCTCAGAGGCACAGGGGAAGGGGCTTCAGACAGCGCCCAGAAAAGGCACCGACTCTGTAGTGCTTCTCAAGCATCTCCAGGTCCTTTATTAAAAGCTTAACTGTTCCGTTGCCAGCTGTCTGCTCTGTAAAATCGTGCTGGCTTGGCTCAGGGAGTGCACATTAAAGCAGTTTTCCATTGCAAAACATACACTTACATTCAAATTCACCATCAGCTTGGCCTTGGTGAGGAATATCCTGATGGAGAGTGAAAGGGAAGGGAAAAGGCTCCCTACCAGACAACCAGGTTCACCACACGGATCACAAGGCAGTATCGTTGCTCACTGTCCTCCAGGAAAACTGGGTGCAGAGGCACTTGACAGCGCGAAGCCCCAGCCAACACTGGGGATGTAAACTCCCGCAGTACGAGCCAGGAACGAGGCCTGAGCGAGTCTCTCACCCACCTTTCCTGAGAGTACTCAGAGCGTCTTCCTCCAGCCAGGCTTTCCAGAGGTTGGCCACTGCATCGTACACTTGACTGGTGGCTATGGGCAGCTGATCCTGGCCACAGACAACATAACTCACTGTTGAAAGTTTAAAGCTACTTGGATTAACTCACTCAAACATTCCCTGGTGCTATTACATTTACCATCTGTAGATGCAAGCATGACTAATTAGTCTTCAAGGAAGTTTTAGCTTAGTAGGGGAGCAGGGGAGAGAACATAATCAAATGTAACAGGAAACAGGGCCAGTGCTGCCGTGGGGGGTCCTGGGGCCTGAAGCAGGAGTGGTCAAGGGCAAGTCAGGGGGAGGGTGAAGAGAACACTGAAACGAGGTCTTCCAAAAATGGTTTCACCAGGTGAGGAGAAAGGTCATCAAAGCAGAGGACACAACCCAGCATGGAACAGGCTGGAAGGTGTACGCCACCTACAGACAGAAGGCTCTGTGTCCGTGCGTCCCTGCTGCTGGGGTGCAGGATGGATGCGGGAACCTTACACGTTCTCAGGGTATGTGGAAGGGTGTGGCTCTAACCAAACACAGACTGGAACATAAAAGTCAGGCTCATGAGACCTGCCACCGCATGTCTGTGAGCAATGGACAAGCAACTCAGCATTTCAGGGTCTCAGTTTTTTTATCTATAAATGGAGGGCAGGTCCAGACCAGGGGTAGCAAACTTGTCTATAAACAAAAGGGGGGAGTATATCCATCAGCCTTACAGACCACATGGTCTTTGTGACAACTGCTCTTACTCTGCTAATATAGAACAAATGCAGCCACAGAATAGAAATGTTGTGTCTTCCAATGAAACTTTATTTATAATCACAGGCAATGGGCCAAATTTGAATCAAAAGCCAGTTTGCCAAGCTTTGAACTCAATTATATCCTCTAGGAACTCCTGAATCTGTACAAATCTAAGATTCTACACTAAAGAGACAGTACCTCACTGCCCCACCACCACCACCACTGGAGTCTAGCTGTTATGGACAGGTAGCTTAACAAAGGGCCACCCTGGCTGGCGGGAGCCAAGATCACTCAGATATTACATATTCTGGACAGTCTCTGTCTTGAATATCACTTTAATTAGATCCACTGGATGTGAACATTCATCTTCCTCTTTGATTCTTATTGTAATTTGTTGTATTTTTTGTTTTTGATCACAATTTAACTTTTACCACAGTATGCAGCTCTTTGTGTGCCTAACAGACATTCTGGAAAATGTAAACATTTGTTATAGACATTCCTTGCTAACCCTGTCATGGAAATGCAATGAACAAGAAAGTATGCAAGAGAAAGGAGAAACTGAACACTATAAAGGAAAACAGGCATTAATTATGACAAATGATTCACTTCTGAAAACTCACTGACATGACCTTTTATTAATTATTTCAAATATGCTTCTAAAATCCCCAGGGCATTTGTCTTTCTTTCCCCAGTGCTTATTGTTAAGAGTATATTCTACCTACAC
Source organism: Dinomys branickii (assembly GCA_004027595.1). Taxonomy (NCBI): domain Eukaryota; kingdom Metazoa; phylum Chordata; class Mammalia; order Rodentia; family Dinomyidae; genus Dinomys; species Dinomys branickii. The sequence continues at coordinate 71,243 of PVLD010005219.1, forward strand.
AAGACCACATGCTACCTCTGGCTTAGGTACAGTCATACTTTGACACTACCCAGGGGCACAAGTGTCTAGGTGCTTCCAGAAGGTGACATCAAACCTACCTGTGGCCAGTAGTCATGATTGCCCAGTGTGGGGAACACCTGAAGGTGTGGAAAGAAGCTCTGGATGGTGGCTGTCATGTTAGCGATCACCTTTATAACACTGTCTGTGGAGAGCTCAGGAACAGGAACATGAGGTGGGCTATCCCTGAAAAGAAGACAGAACTGTCAAAAGCAAAATTCAGTTTTAGAAAGAGCCACTGGACTTAGGCCCTGACGCACCTATCATTTCACACTTGTGCTTTAGAATAGCAAACTGCACTTACAGCAGAGGAACAATGGCGTACAGAAGTTTGTACCTCTGGCCCCGGCTACTCAGGACACTGAGACAGGAGAATCATTTGAGCCCAGGAGTTCGAGACCAACCTAGGCAACATTAAGACCTTGTCTCAAAAAAAAAAAAATGTAATTCAAAAAATACACTGGGAATCCCAGTCTATTTCATTGTCTGTTTAAAGATTTATGTGTAACAAAATTTACTGTATTAGTTAAAGCAGAGATTCTAAGCCAAAGGATTGGATTCCAGCCCTAGTTTAGCTATTCCTAGCTGTGTACTCTTGGACTAGTTACTTAGGTGCTCAATGCATCCCATAAAGGGAGAGCAAGAATAACAGAAATACTTGTCAAGATCCAGTTGTGAGGTACAAACTAACTAAAAGAACACACAGCATGAAGCAAGCACTACGAGAATGAGCCATGATCATTACTCCAGGTACTGAAAATAAAAGTTTCTTGCCTCTCTCATGAGGTATAGAACTAGTTAATGAGCCCACCAGAAAATGACAGTTTACATCTCAAGCCAACCCCTATCACCTTGTGTCCCTGATCCTTTAATCAAGATCCGTTATCACATTAATCAATATATCAAGACATCTATGCAAGAGAGCTATTAATGGAATCATCTCAGAATTAACGTGACAAACTTTTGAAGTCTGCCTTACCCCCCTAAAATAATGACCTTGAAAACTGGCCTAATACTTTTTAATCAAGTAATTCTTAAAACACAATCACTTTTCTCATAGAATCCTGCATTCGAAGGAAGCTTCGGGCAACTGTGGATAACGGCTAATTAATCAAGGATGTTTCCACAGTGACTTACCCTGTCCATATCATGAAAGAGGCTTCTTGCCCCGAATTCTTAATAAAGTCGAATGCTGACAATATAAGTCGATAAGGCGCATCACACAGGACATCCCCGAAAGGGCCCGGATTGGAGGCATTGGCGCCTTTGGACGAAGAGCACACCTTGGTGTGGTCGTCTGTGATGTGGTAAGTAGGGTCTAAGTGCAAGTCGGTCACGTGCCAAAACTGTCCTGTGGAAGATGAGCAGACAGAAAACACACGGTATTTAGACACAACAGAGCAGAACCCTGCTCTGCATAAAGGGTGCGCTGGAGTCCTTGTAGGAAAACAGCTGCCCCCTGAGGCCATAATGTTAATGAAATAAATCGGATGCACAAGCTTAAACATCCCATGGTCTCTCGTATGAGAAACTCTAAGAATAAATAAAAAAGAGCAAAACAGAAGATAAGATGGGTAATGGGGAGAGAGACCTTTAGACGCGACTAAAAGATGGAGACAGGGAGGCGAGAAGGAAGGAGGTGAGAAGAGAAGAGAGTGTGCTGTGCGCGTGCAGCCGCGCCCCTCTGTGCGAGTAACTGCTGGGGACTGCACACACGACTGACAAAAACATTTAAAACAACAAAACGCTCCTGTTGATTATTAGAGAAGTCAACAAATCTACTTCTCTTTTGGAATCCCCATATAGATGTTTACAGTAAGACCAGACACAGTGTTCTTCTCGCTGGGCAGGAAATGCTTAGTAATTTACATGTGCTTGCACAGCAAAGTTATGCACAACCCTCCCTCGTTAAAAATGAAAACGCAAAGAACAGGAAGAACACAGGATGTATGTGGGTTCTGTATTAGCATGACTACTGAACACAGACTGTATAAGAAGGATGAGGTTCACATACTGAAATACATACACCCCCTTCTGAAAGGCCAGTGATATCACACTGTGTCTTAGTAGCATCTCTCCATGAAGAATTGAAAGTTTGGGAAATTATTTCCATTCCTCTTCTAGAAAAAACGATCTGAAAATACATTGTTATCAAATTATACAAAGACTGCAGAACCAGTAAATGAGCATCTGTTCATTTTTTTATATAACTTCACCCCTCAGAAAGAACATATATCTTCAACAATAGCTGTAGGCCAAAAATAGGGATTCCCCCAGGTTCTTGGAAGCTATTTAATAGATGTAAACCTTCCAACACACACTCATACAAAGCATTTATAACATTACAGGCAGCAGCTGTTGAATGTTTCCAGTGGCTTTTCAGGGAGAAGCCAAACCCATACGTATACATAAGTATCCTTGCTAATTAATCATCTTAGGGAAAATTTCTTCATTGAAAGAAATAAAACAGTCATAGTCGCACCTCTCTTTGGTATTTTTTATGTGCTGGGCACTGCGATAAGCAGTTTAAATACAGCACATTGTTTCATCTCAGAAGTACTCTATGACACTGGAAGCATGGCTCTGATTTAAAGTTGACAAACTAAAGCTGGATCCACTTGGAAATCTGCCTGAGGACGCACACTGCCGCTTCTCTGTTTGCTTATATACAATTTACATATAAGGTCAGGCATTTTGATGCCTTCTCACACATACTTTTTAAACTTGTTTTAACATTGAGATATTTTCACACTTTCTTGTGGTTTCCATGATTAAAAGGCAGATGTAATCACTGTAATTTGCCCCCTTCTCAAAAGTATAAGCTTTAGGAAAACAGAAATAATTTCCAGGGTTGCAAAAGAGAACATAGTTCCTTTATTTTGAGTTCATCACTAATTGGACTAATTGCATATGCTGTACTTTTTTTTAAATGACCTTCAAAATACACTGTTAACACCCACACACACCCACACCCACACCCACGTTTTTTAATTCACTATGTAACTTTGTCAGACATGACACAGCAGCATGTATTACACCAGAAGGAACAAGTACTGTGCAAATGTCTGTCTATGCAAAGATGACAAACCTTAATAAAACCCACAGCTGGGAAAATGAAGTGAAAAGGTGGAAAACCGAGTTACCTTTTTGGCTGTTCTTTGCCAATGTTCTTATAATTTTATAATACAAGTTCATACCCAAGAAGAGGTGGACAAAACACGCAGACAGCAGCAGACATAAAGACGTCATCAGAGTCAATTACTCAGTTCTTAGGGACCACTGAATTCATTGCCAAGAATAACTGATTTTATTCCACAGTTCAGAAAATACCCTAACTTTTATTTCCAGCTTTGTGTCCAGCACACAACATAGAGATGACAAAGAGCTCAGAATCATCCTGGAAGCTGCCTTTCTTGGGGTATAAACATACTGCACAGTGCACGTCATTTTTATGTAAGCATGTGCTTGTATTGTACAGGCTGCAAAGGTGTAGTAAGCAGCGCGTGAAACAGGTAAGTGGTTGGAAGTGAAGACTGCCTGACATCCAGTGGGAGCTCTGCCACCTTCTAGTCCAGCTGTGAGGTGTTGGCCTCTTTCATCTACAACATGGGGATAATAATATTGCCTACTGTAAGGGTGAAAGGACTTGGTAAGAGTCAAGGCCCCGGAAAGGTAAGGCACCTAGTAAGCTCCACATTGTGTCTGGAATATTATCTCGTGCTATGGTTTATATCTAGATGTCCGACCAAAGCCTCATAGGCTCATAGATAGTGCTTTTGGGAGGTGCCTGGATCAGGGGGAATGAAACTCCACTGCCACATGAGAATGGATTTGTCCACTGATGAGTTTATAGATAAATGTGATATTGCGAAGTAAAGCCTGATGGGAGGAGACCACTGGGAGCGTGGCCTGGAACCGTCTGTCTCCCTCCTCCTCCCTTGACCCCTCTGCTTCCTGCTGCCACACTATTAGTGACTGCTATGTTAGGTAGAAATACAGGCAGGCAGATGGGGATAGGCCCTCAAGAGAATTAGCGCAAAGGCTGAGAATACACTATAACTGTAGCTGGAGGCAGATCTGCTGAAGGCCAGGGCTCAAAATAAAGAGAGAGTGACCAGGTCTATATGCCTCCCCAAGGGTAAGCAACATACTATAACTGGTACCACCTGGTCCCATAAAGTCCAGATAGACATCAGTCACTGGAGTGGGTGACCATGACCTCCTGACTCATCTCTTCCAGAAAATGTCCTTGCTCTTTCTGTGTACACTTGCTAAGTGATTTGCTTCCCTGCTGGATTGACATTACCTACACGGCTATATACAACTTGTAATATTGGTTGATCATAGCTTTTTCCCACGTTATACCCACCTCAGGATATTGTACTCACTTCGTGAGTTTGCTCTACAAACTTCCTTTGAGAAGCTCATTGGCAAACCACTCAGGACTCTGCCTGTCTCTCAGGAGCTATTCCATTCCCCAATAAATGTGTCCTGCTCTTAACCTCTGTTATTCCTTAGAGTTCATTCTTCAGTTTGGAGAACACATACTTGGTGTATGCAACATCTGGGTTGGGAGTTATATTATTCCTCCTATACCATTTGGAGGTCCTCTATCAGCACCACAAGCTGTTTCTCCTCTGCCATATTGCTCTGCCTTGGAGCCAGATGGCTATGGACTGAAACTTCTACAAACTGTGAACCAAAATAAACCTTCTCTCCTTAGAGCTGAAGGTGTCAGGTACTATGTCTCAGTAACAGGGAAGTAACGAAGACGTTTTGTAACTCCAAACCTTGAATTTGAAACTGAACTTCCCCTTCTCCAAGTAATAGTTCACATGTATTCAACACACACAGATCAGCACAAGTCCCAGACATCAGAAATAGAAAGATCTGAGATCTGAAGTCAGGAATCTCCCCCCACCATAGGCCAGCCTGCCCTAAGCCAGGCACACACAGCCTGCCTATGTGCGTTCTTAGTTGAATATCCTGTCTCACACGGAAACAGGAGCTCACACCTGCACACAGGATGCTGCGAACACAGAGGACATGTCAGATTTGTGCAACTTGGGACCTGAACCGTGGCCAGGGCGTTTCCCACAGTGACCTCTATCCATATCCAGCCTCTGCAAAGCGTCTGGCATCTGTCTACCAGCACAGACAACAAACACTCTAATTTACACCTGATGTTATTCAGGCCAAGGTGGATCCCAGGACTTCCTCAAGGCTGTGGGATGAGTCAGTAATGAACGCTGGCACAGAACCAGCACCTCCAGCCTCCAGTATAGTTGCTACTCCCTGTGCACCAGATGAAGGAGGGTAATTACTTAGATTCACTGGAGAATATCTTACAATAGAAGCAAACAGCAGAGCACTGGCGGGCCCTTACCCTTAGTTCCACAACCAGCCAACCTGTACAGGCCTCAGCGTCACTCCCGACACTGTATATAAATACTGTGTGCATATGGGGTGTACACATGCATGCCCGTGTGCAGGTTTTTCTAAGGCCACAGACCTTGCTGGTGACACAGCCTGTGGCACACATTCATCCAGGTTCCCTGATTCAGTTATTTATACCACAATTACTTTCTGATTCTACAGAAAATTCTTAAAAAGGTTCCCAAAAATGTGTGTGAGCACAACATATCCGGATAAATGTTCAAAATGATACTAGATCACCAAGTCAAAGGAAGTACCTTACCCTGAAGAACCCGCTGACCCAGAGCTCAGCTGCTGGTGGGCACATGGTTGCTGCATGCGGAGGTATTTACTTGTTTATACCGTCAGCTTCTGTGCACTAAATACACCAGCAAACTACAGTCTGCTCAAGTGAAGCCACCCGGGAGTAGCCCACTGCCATCCAGGTATAACACAAACAGGACATGAGCAGGCCAAGGCCAGGCCCAGAGGAAGCTATCAATGAAGTCCCAGATTTAGAGAGAGCTAAACTAGGAAGAAATATACTGAGGCAGACAAGGCTGGGCACTCGAAGGAGTCAGTGCCCACAATGGAAACACATCACAGCTGTGGCTGGGTGCACACTCGCTAAAGGCCAGGCCTCAAGCCAAAGAGAATGACAGGCCTACCTGCCTCCCCAGGGGATCGGCAAAAACTCTTAACTGGCACCTCCTGTCTAGCAAAGGCTGGACAAACATCAGTCACTGGGGTGGGTGACCAGGACCTCCCGACTTTTCTCTTCCAAAAACAAGTCCTTGTTCTTTCTGCTCACTTTCTACATGATCTGCTTCCCACTGAAGCAACATTACCTAAGCAGCTGCACTATGATGGATCATAGTTTTGTCCCGTGTTGTACCTACCTCATGATTTGCTCTATAAACCCTCCATCCGGAAAGTGGGGTCCCAGGCAACCCACTCGGCCCCTCCTGCCTCCTAGAGCTGTATCTCTCAGGAAGTATTTCCTACTCGGCCTCTAATTCCTTAGAATTCATTCTGTAATTTGGGGAACACGCACCGGGTGCGTGTGACGTCCCGAGGGTTAGGAGTTACAGTATTTCCCTGCATTTGGAGGCCCCGTGCCCCCGGAACTGGGGCATGGTGGCAGTCACTTGAAGAGGAAGTCACGCAAAACAAAACATATGGCCTGACCCATGAGTGAGGACTCAGCCCTGGAATCCTGGTCACCTCTTCCCTCCTCTGCAGGAGGAGAGGGTTCCACTCGGCAGGCTCTCCACCAACACCGGGGCCCTGTGGATTCACGAGTCGCCATCGGCAAGCAGGTCGCTGAAACCAAAAGTGCCGGTGCCACGGGCTGGGCCGGGCAACCTGAGCCTCACACTCCTCCCGTCATGTGACTCGAGGGACCCAGGTGCAGGCCAGCAAAGCAGAGGTCAGCACAGGTCTCCTGGGACTGACATTGGACAGCTAGGTCCTGAGCGCCGGGGTGCCACGGAAAAGGCGTTCACACCCCGAAACCCTAGGATTCTGGGCAGGGCGGGCGCGAGGCTGAGCGCTCCGCGGGAGACCGACGCGCCTTGAGGCCACAGCGCCAAGACGCGGTTGGGACACGCGCTGAAGTGGAAATAAAGTGCAAAGCAATAGGAGACAGGTGGATCCGGAAGGGGACCGCGAGGTGGAGGGCGGGGCGTGAAAGCGACGCCGGCGACGCGGGCCGCGCCCTGGGGACAGCGCCGCGCGGGGCGGCTCCCCGCCGCAAACAAGCCGGCGCGGCGCAAACGCACGCGCGGGAGAGCCGGGGTCTCGGCGGCAGCGCTCCTGCCAGCGCCGCACGGTCCCGGTCCCGGTCCCAGTCCCAGTCCCGTCCGCGGGCCGGGAGGGGCGCTTGTGGCACCGGGGCGGGCGGGACCGCGGCGTCCTCTCCTCCTCTCCCCTCCCCGCCCGGCCGGGCCGCCCCGCAAGGACACCGCGTCCCGGGGCACAACGCACCGGACCGGGCTGGAGACCAGGGTCAGCCCCACGGCCGCCCCGCGCCCCGCTCTCCCGGGTCCCCGGCCTTGGCCGCAGCCGGGTCCGCGCTCCGCCGCGCGCCCGCCTCCCGGCTACCCGCCCCGAGCCCCGCCGGCTCCCCGCCCCGCGCCCCGCTCACCCGCCGGGTGCCCGCGCCGCGCCAGGCTGAGCCCCAGCAGCAGGCAGCCAAGCAGCGCTCGCGCCCGCGCCATGGAGCAGCCGAGGCCGAGGCGGGAGGACGCGCCGGTCACATGCGGGGCGCAGCCGCTGGCCTAAATTGGCTCGGGCCGGGACGTGGGCTGGGCCGGCCGGGCTGGGCTGGGCCTGGCACTGCGGACCGCGACCGCACCGCCGGAACCTCGCAGGGAAATACGAAGCCCCAAGCCGCGCCCTAGGCGCCCCGAGGGCGGGCGAGGCGGGCGGGGCGAGGACTCAGCTCCGAGACGCGCCGGGCCGGGCGGGGGCGGGCGGTTTGTTTGCATGGGTGCGTGCGACTCCCGTGCAAACCCCGAGCTAGCGTGCCCTCCGCGTCCTTCCCACTGTGGTGAGCGGCAAGCTCACCTCGGCGAGGTCGCGCTCCGGGGTTGAACTTGGAAGCCGCGGGATTCCTCTGAGGAAGAAACCGCCTCCCGGAGCGACTCACCTCCTAGGGACGGGTGGGTGCTGGTCTCCAGCAGCGCAGCCTTGGGTCCGGCCGCGATGCGCGAGTCTCAGTGGAGCTTGGAGACGGTCAGGGCTCCTTCCACGCCTCCTTAAAGTGAGCCCTGCGAGCTGAAGATCTGCAGAAGTGCACTGAAGCATGATTAACAGCCTTGCAGAGCACACGCCGTCGGCCGAGGAGAGTGGTGTGACTGTGGAGAGCAAAAGGTAGTGTCACCAACCAGCCTGCCTTTGGCCTTCCTGCGCAGCTGACCTGACTTTCACTGCGTGAAAGCTGCAGCCTCCTCCACCGACCCTGAAGCCTGCAGGAGAAACCCCGCCCCCCGCCCCCCCCCCCCCCCCCCCCCCCCCCCCCCCCCCCCCCCCCCCCCCCCCCGCAGCTTGTGTAGCTCACTGCCTGGGTGGCCTGCTGTCCTCTGTGGCTGCTCAGGTCTGGTACCCTCTCCCACCCTGGAATGTAACATTTAGGGTAACTTGAATCTGTGTGCCTGGGTCACTGTCACTCATGTTTGACTCTGAGCAAACTACTTTCTTCCTTTAGAGCAGAGTTGACATCTCAAGTCAGCGCCATGAGAGAAAGCGTGCTCATTTTGAACCCTACTTGTTTCCAACCCAAAAAAGGTAAGCTACTAAGATGAGTGGGTAGGAGCACCAGCCTCCCCTGCACTCACCTTGCTTTCTTTAGTTCTGCTTTGTCCTCGCTCTCCTAGCAGCACAGAGCCTCAGTGCCCCCAACATCTCTGGGGTACAGCGCCACCCTGGCTGTGTTTGGGGGTCTCTGTGTCCCAGGAGTGTGTCTGGGGCAGAAAAAACAGGTAAGGCGGAGGCAGAAGCCGTCTGTGGATGTGCTGTCAGTGGCTGGTGACTGCACTTTGCAGAGTAGCTTTCAACCTGGCTCTTTGGAGCCTCAGAATTTCACAAATGCCCTTGCCAGACCTGTTCCAGCTGCCCTTGGTCTTAGCTGTTTTTCCTTTCCTCTAACTGTGCTGGTGGAGGTGACGTGCAGACACAAGAGATGTTAGTATAAGGAAGGACACTGTGGGACACAGGGTTTGCAAAGAAATGATTGGCAACTGCCCTGGAAAAATTTAGGAAGCAGCGCTATCTGAGTCATCTCTAGAAGTCTGCGTGCAGACTGGTGCTCCTCCCCTGATCTTTCGGCCTACGGTGACATAGTTTCCCTCTGCGTCACTCCAACCCCTGCCGTCACTCCAACCCCTGCCGTTCCTTACTCTGTTGGGAATTATTGCCAACAGGGAGCGACTGACCTCAATGGGCCAAGCTTGCTGGTTCCAGAGCCTCTTTTTTTTGTGGTACTGGGGATCGAACTCAGGACCCTGCGCTTGCTAGGCAAGCGCTTATTCCACTGAGCTATATCCCCAGCCTTTCCAGAGCCACTCTTGCGGGTCACAGGGTGAGCCTCCCACTTGCCAGTGGTTTCGCACTTTTAAAGGCAGCTGCAGGCTCTTTGCATCCACTGGCCTCAGCTGGATGCTTGATCTCCACGGTGACAACTGCACATGCAGGTGATGCACCCTGAAGGTGCACTTGGGGTTCTTGCACCTACAGGAGAGTGATGTTGGGCATCCCTAGTCCAGGTGTCCAGAATTCAGAAGTTCAGACTTTCTAAGCACTGGCAGGACACTGCAGGGGCAGTGCCACACCCGACCGCATGTGACAGAGCCCAGTCAGACACAGGCCTTGTAAAAATACTTTGTCAGATTGCCTTCAGCCAGTACAGAAAAGGTGTAAGTGTGTAACCAGGGGTAGTGGCACATGCTATAACCCGGGTACTCTGGGAGCCTGGAGCAGGAGGGTCTCAAGAGTTCCAGGCCAACCTGGAAAACTTGGCGACTTGCTGAGACTGTCTCAAAATAAGAAATACAAAAAGACTGGGGACATAGCTGAGGCCCTGGGTTCAATCCCCAGCACTAGTCCTTCTAAAATTTATGTGAAATAGAAGTGAATTTCATAATTAGACTAGGCCCAAGCCCCAGGGGACTTCACTACACAAATGTGAATGTTCTGAAATAAAAAAAGAATTGAAAACCCCAAAGTGTTCTGGTTTCAAGCATTTTAGATAAAGGATATTCAACTTGTCCTACTGCCGCCAGGTAAGAGCATCATTACAGTGAATTATAGAGGCCAAGGGAATTTCCCCTCTATTTTATATTCATAAGTCACTCGGGCCTTCAATTATAAAAGTTGACTGAAATCACTAGGTTAAGTGAAAATGAATGTTGCAATACTTGCCATGGAGAATATACCGCCCCCTCTCCCCAGACACTAACAAAGGAATTGCTTCCCAAGGAATAACCAGGGAAAATAGATCCTTGCACTTTTGTTTCAGAAGAAAATTTGCATTTCTCAGGATTATTTACTAGTCATGAGAACTTCCAAGTGCAAATCTGATCTTCAGTTTCCTCATCAGTAAAATAAAAATAACACCTGTCTTCTTGCTTTACATTGTGGAATTGAAAAAATGTATATAAAGCTTTTTGTAAATAACAAAATACAAAAAGGGTTTGTTTGCTTGTACTTTACAAATTGGAACCCAGAGCCAATCACAAACATATTCTCTTTGGTTTGGGGGACTCAACTTTCAAGCCCTCACTTCCTCCCGCCCCTGCAAAAAAGGAATTGGGACGGCTTTGTGCATGCTCTGCACACTGTGTTAGCACCTCTGTTTGTCCAGTTCAGTGGAATTGCCTGGGGACTCACTTTAATGAGCCAGGGTGAAATCCATTTCCTGTTTACTTTTTAATAAGAACCTTTGATAATTGACATCAATTATATGCCATTTCAATTATATTTACCTTTCAACAAGACATTTTGAAGCATATCATTATATTTCTTCAGATCATCCATTTCTAGCAGCAGAAAGTCTCTGTAGCCCAACTCACCATGATGAGACTTCCTTAGATTCTGGACCAATTTAGTCATCACAAATCCTTCATAAAGGTCGTAAACAAAAACGTACCATCTCCACATTCCCTGAGGCTTACTTTGTAACTTAGGTTTTATACTAGGTGCCAACTTTGTCTGACTTACTGCTCTCTGAATGGCTGTTTTATGTAAAACTCTCCTGTACAATCTCCAGACAAATAAATGACATTAAGAGTAACAATTTACAAGTGCATGAGAGTTTTATTTCAATTTGATTCGTATTTGGCAGGAAATTATAAAATGTACTCTTATAGTAAAAAATCATGACAAAATTTTAATGGAAATCACAGTACTTGATAAATTTGCATATGAAATGAGCCGGTGCTTGGAGTACTGTTGTTTCAGTCACTGTCCTGTGCCTCCGCCTCAAGGATGCCCTTCGCGTTAGTGGGCAGTACCGCTGCAGTCGAGTGCACCGAATACTCCAAGAGCTTCCCCAGCCCACCCAGGAGCTTTTCTACACCTTCTCATAGTGACGAATGCAGACAACGTCCCCAAAGGTGAGAGTCTGAAAGAGTCAAAATGTCATCAAGCCATTTTACATGGGAATATCTGTAGCGAAACTTAGAAAAATTCTCATATATGTACGTATATGATTTAACTATTACCCAAAACAATACAGACATTAAATACCTCACCCGTCCTTCATCTCTGAAGGTGAACTAAAGGAAACCCTCTGTTTAATGAGTGAATGGCATGTGTACACTGCTCTCGTCTCTAACATGAAGGCGAAGAAACACAGACTTTACAATCTGAAGAATTCCTTTACAATCTGAAGTCACCAGGGCCACTGAGCAAAGTCAGTGTGAGGAATGGGGCATCCACACTCTTCTCCGCTCTCTGCTTTGCAAGTGAAGGTGATTTGTAAAAGGTTTTCATAACCATTTTCCATATATAATCTAGATAAATTTCTTTAGGAAATGCAGTCATTTGAGCTAATGGTATTTGAAATGACTTGTTCAAGGCTCAGCAGGAAAATGGGACCATCCGAAGCTCTCCTTACTTCCACTGCTGTGCTTTAGCCTGTGAGAGCCTGGAGCTAAGGTGTGTAGGATAGGGAGTTTGGCCACACTGAGGTCAAGTCCAACTGGAAGAAGTGCCATAGAATCACCTGACAAAATTTAGGGCCAGGTATGCCTGATGTTTGAGTGCTGGTGTGATTCCCATGGGTGCGGGGCACCTTTCTCATGCGGGGATCTACTCTCATCGTGCCGAATTTGAACTTAATCCTTCTCTGAACCTTCCATTAAATTTTTTAAAAACAGACCCTTTCTTTTGCTGGCCTTGCAGAGAAATGGGGGCAGGTATTTGTTTAGACAAAAGGAAAATTGTCCCTGTACTTCACACCCTTACTTCCCCTTATGAAAAGAAGTGTGGGTACTGCAGTCTGGGGGTCAAAGAGAGAACAATCAGTTTTCTTAGATAGCAACAACAACAACCCTTCCTCAGCAACAGGAGGTAAAGCATCAGCCCCCAAGAATAAATCAACCTGGTTATGTCAGCATCATCAAAATACCCTGAGTTCACAGTAAAAGGTTCCATCACAGTGTTTCCCCAGTTTGTGATGCTACTCCATCATTTTAAAAGTTACTTGTAAATTATTTTCTTTTTTCTAACATCCACATGCCTACTTAGTTTTGAACATATATGTTGAAAAAGCACATAATCAATTTTTAAAAAGAACTGGAAGGAAATTAAAGAGTTTTCTTAAAAATTTTTTTGTTCTTCTTTTCAGTTACTTTTATAACCTTAATAAACTAAAATAGAAAAATTGAAAAGATCTCTTGTTTATTACAGGAACCATTAAGTAACTCTTCTAAGATTCGGTAAGCTTGATGTTATTATCAATCTTTATGTATTTTTGTGATTATTGGTTTTGCATATAAATTTCACATGAAACAGATTCACAATGCCACAAAAATTGTTTTGACACACAGGTGTGGATGAACCAACGGTGTATATTTTTTAAAAACTACACCGAATAGACATTTTCTATGATAAAAGGGTCTCTAAGGAAATAATTAGGTAAATTCTTTTGATTTTTTTCTTTGTGTATGTTGTTAAAGAATCTTGCTAGTGACATAGTATTATTCTGAAAGAAGAAGAAAGGAGGAGGGGAGGGAGGGAGAGAAAAGGAAGAGGAGAGAAGAGGGAGAGGGGCGGAAACTGTGACGACGCCACGCGGCGCTTACCAAGACCATCTTGCCGTCCTTGATTTCTCTCACAAATTTTGTCTCCTTGCCGTCCCATCTCTGTGTATGAACAAGTTTCTCTCCATCCAGATTGACAACAGACTGAAACCAACACAATATTACAGTAGGTGCAAGTCGGGTTTCTCATACGGAGTCTCGTATGGTTGAATAAACTGTCAACCATATCCTATGAGTTCTGCCATCTTCCGTTACCTCCCAGATTACTGTGTAAACTCCACTAATTCATAACTTGATTGGAATATGTACATCACAATGCAGACATGTCACATACTAGAAATTAAAACTCTCAACTAGTGCTTTCCAATTAGTCACCTTTTTGGTTTAAGCAAAGTCTTAGAAGGGGAAAAACCAGTTAACCAATCTGACAGAACTGGGGAGAGTAAGCAAGGGGCAATCTTTCTATGGACTGAAACGCTGCTTAATGCCTCAAGGAATGTAAGCTTGATGTAAAATATGAAAAGTGATGAGAAACAAAAGGGTTCGAATTCGGGCTGTAGCCATTACCGCTGTTCAGAACATAATGTGGGCACCGTAGAGTGATAACTCTGGGTCTTCCTTTTTCCTAGATAGGAAATATTGAAAACATTCTCCACCATCCAACCTTTAAGGAAAAAAAGAGGCACTGGGCACCTCTCTTCCCTCCTTCCCGTCCTCGCTCTGCAGAAGTAACTTCTTACCTTACACTTTCTGTCATCTGCACTGATTTCGTCGAACTCCTCTCCCAGATGGAAACTGATCTCTGTGTTCTTGAATGTGCACTGGGTCCTGATCACCACCTTGCCCGCTTCCTGACTGATAATCACTGTTGGCTTGGTCACATTCCCCACTTGCCTCGTGGCAAAGCCCACACCTAAAACAGCAAAAGAAACAGGTGCAAGCAGCAGCCCCTTCCAGAAGAGCTCACAGCACAGACATCCGCTTTCCAGGCCCAGAGGCCGGGAGACACTGTTACTCATTAACGGTCAGTCCAGGAGTCAGGCCACTACTGAGCACAAATAATGTGAGTGCCAAGGAGCAACTGCCAAAGTCCCAGCAGCTTCACACGCTCTGCAGAGCACGGAGAGCTCAGTCCGCGTGGCCCTGGACAGAAAAAGCAGGCTACTGCCATGGTAAACTCCAGGTCTGACATCTGGCAAGGAGAGTGTGGTCTCTTGCTGGCCTGACTGGGGGAAGCAGGAACCTTCAAGGCCGGAAGCTGGGGACAGAAGCGCTCCGCCTGTCTCACGCACCTAGGGCCTTCATGTATTCATCGAAGTTCTGACTGTCCGTCAGCTTCCAGGTAGCACAGAAAGCCTCCACCATCCCTGCCTTTACTCCCCGCTAACTCGGAAAGCAGATGAGACCAAGGAGCCCAGGTCTCTGCCTCTGCAACTGCGAAGGACCCCTGTGCACCCCGCAGTCGCTCCCGCCTTCTTATTTGGAAAAGAAGCTGGCATAAAGCCAAGGGTTGCACTGCAGAACCCCCTGCGAGTGCCTCTCTCCAGTAGGCTGTGCGGGAGGGATGGAAGGAGAGTGGCTGCTGCTCCCTGATTGGCTCAGGCCACTGGGTTAGCAGAGCAGGTCAGTTCCACCCACCCATGCTGCAGCCCTGCTGCCTGAGAAGGCTCTGCAGGGACTCGGAGGGGCCGGAGGCGGGCACAGGAAAATGAGAGAGGGTCTTTCAGCTCCTGTGAAAAAACTTGGCAGAGGCCATCTCCAAACTGTGGAGAAAAAGGAGAGGCACAATAGCACATTGAAATTGATTTCCGTTCATGGCAGAGCTGGTTACAGATGAGGACCCCTTAAAGAAAACCACTGACACTCCAGACTCTGCACACAAGGAAGTCTGAACAGCATGTTTTATTCTGTCTTCTATTTGCAGGGAGTACACAGGCAGGCGAGACTGCCAAAGGGGGAAAGCGGCCCTCGCTGATGGAGTGCCTGAGAGCCTCGCTGGGTGCCGGTGCGCGCTGGCTGATTCGGGCCCTCTGTCCACACACAGGAAGTGAAGCTAAAGATATCGTTGTTCTCTCCAAGCACATGAGAATCAGACAAGGGGGGAAAGGACTCCTCAGGAAGAGTGAGAGCAGGATTCCCCAATGAGGCGCCAAGACAAAGAAGAGCATGTTCTTCCCCCTCCTTTAACAGATTGTAGAATCCATGTGGAAAAGCTGGGCAAAAGGCCATTTAGTAAGACTGCAAATGCCCTGCTCTATGGGAATTGCTGATTTCCACAGGCTGCATCTACACAGACAAAGGCTGTGTGCATGTTTGGAGTTCTTGATGGGGAAGAAGCCGGAGGAGCCATGGGAATGGGGAGAGCTTTGGCTTCATTTGTCTGAGCTCAGGGCCTCCCAAGAATGGCCAAATACCTTGAGGGGTCTGTGGAGCAGTCCAGAAGGTCTCTGAAACTCCTTTACACACAGACATTCTTTCCTCTTTGTGAGTGTAGACCACCAAGGAAAGGAGCTTCCCAGCTTCTCAAGGAGACAGCAATCTGTTGGATCCGCTAGGTAATCTCTGCTTTTCTCTCTCCTTCCCTCCTAAAGCTCTCTGCTTTTGTCCACACCAGATATAGCAGACAAGGCTTGGAACACATCAATTGCTAGCTACGTGATTCTACTTTCATATGAACTCATAGACTTTGTCTATACCTGCTCTTCCAGTTTGCATTATATTCAGGAATGGCACCAACATCCACCCAACCAAGCCACAGATCTGTGAGTCATTTCTAATACTTTATACTCCAAAATCAGTTCAATATTAAGGGCTCTCATTTTTGTCCTTTTAAATTTTGGGGGTAAAATTCAAATCACCAGTTTATCTCTGCAAACCAATTTATATTATTACCACAAAGGATTCTTGTATTTTTCATCTAATAAGATATGTTTAAAGTGGTTCAGTGTGGAAGTGTTTTTCTAAAATACTATAAATCATTTCTTTTTCAAATGATGAGAGTGTGAGACCGATGAGGACATCGCGGTGCTGAGATATTTGCCCACCCTCCTTTATTCTTTCCATTCTCTGACAAAAATACGAGATTGTGATATATTTAGTCCAATAGTGGTGAACTTCTGGCACACATGTTGTTTTTCAAGACAAAAGATGTTACTATATGAGGTTTTTTTTCTAAACTCAGTACCCTAAACCCCAGTACTCAGGGTTAATTGCATTGTTGGTACTTTGCAATAAAGAAGTGGGTTTTGGGTTGCAATATGGGCCCTCGTCTCTGAAAGGTTTGGCATTGCTGATTCACGCTAACTTAAAGTGCATATTCCTATCAATCTTTTATATTTCCTATAATGTAAAACATAAAAGTCCCACAATTCATAAGCAAATTTTCCACTGTACATAAATAAACAGAAGATACTATGGTTGCAAAGATGTCTATAGTAGAAAGCTAGGAAAAGCCACTTGACTACTTTATGACTCCCTAAATGGACACACCTAATTTAAATTACTCAGAATGAAATGTATTTATACCTGCAAAAGATTATTTTCCAACAGAGCTTATTTGCTCTGACTACTGATACTTTGATAGAAGAGAAAAAATAGACAGCAAAAAAATAGACTATGTGGTCCTAGAAGAATTTAAAAAATAAATACTTTTTCCAAGTTTCCTAAACCTGGGAGCAGAATATGATCTTGGTAAGGCTTTTGTAATACACATGTACCCACAAGCTTAGAAAGACAGCAGTTGTGACACACTGCTCTCCCAGAGATTGCTTTGTGCATTAGCTAATAGCAAGAAAGCTCTAAATTTAGAATCCATTATAAAGATTTACTTTTTTCAAAAACAAAAGAAAAGGATTTATTCTTTTAAGTAGTGGAATGAAAGGAACAGAGGGAGAGAAGATGCTTTGAAAGATCTTGGCAAAATCTCCACATGAGGCTGAATCTCCTGGCGCCTGCTTTGTTAGAGTTTATTTCTTCTTAAGAAAACAAAGAGTATGATGAAGATTTAACATTATTTTTAAGCTAAGTAAGCCAACCAAGATCATGACACTTTCTTGTAAGATCCCCAAGTGTACACATCAAGAAAAATTAAGTAACATTCAAAGAACTTGCTTGAGGTTCTTTCGGTTACAAAATAAAACAGTAATGTAATATTGCTACAGTTGGACATGAAATGTGATTGTGGAATGAAGCTACTATTGACCCACCATATCTCCATGATAAGCAATAGATGAAATAATCAGACCCCTGATACAGACAAGTCCTCTAGACAGCCTCAGCCTAGAGGCGCCCCTGTCTTCAGTCACGCATAGATCTCCCATCATCTCCACCCCACAGTCATCAACCGGCTCCACCAGCCTGGGCTAGGAGCAATGGAAGGCCCTTCCAGCTCCCAGCAGGGGGTGAATGCACCACCTGTGGTAGACTCCAGTGGGGCAGGGGCTTAGGAGTGAGCAAAAACCAGTGTCTTATCCATCTGCCCCTCGGTGACAGGAAATTTTTATCTGACTGTTCTTCAGAGAATATAGTCTAGATCAGAAAGGAAATATGCATTTCCCAGGTGTTTCACAGCTGGAAAAGAAGAAGTTTTTAGAGAAAAATAATCTCATTTATTTTCTACTTTGTACAATTCTTCCTCTGCTTTTCCCTCCTTCTACGTGCCATTATCTAAGTGTTCCATTCTCTGTGTTTTCTTAAACATGAAGTCCTTATTTTGGCTCTGATCTGATACAGTGGCTCAAGAGACAACTTTTATTACAGGCTTATTTTTACCAGAATACCAGAAATTTCTCTCCTCTGGCCATTTAGACACCACAACTTTGCCAAGAAAACTCTCCTCTCCAGCTTCCTTCATTAATTTCCACTTGTGGAGTTTAGCTCAAATATTGTTTCCTGAAGGAAGATTGGTTTGGAATCCCTGTGATTATGTCCTCCCATGGTTTCCTTTATGTCTTTTGCAAATATAATAATTTCAATTAAATAGTTCTGTAATCAGTTTAATATCTTCCTCCCTCATAAGAAAAAAATAACTTAATTTGTCCTTTTTATTCTAACAAAGAGCTCCATACCCAATGTCTAGCACAGTTTCAAGTCCGCAGGATCTGGACAACAAGTATTCAAAGTATGAACAAATACAGAGAGTGAAATCAGAGAACCAAGTTCAAAAATATAAGAATTTAAACTGTAGTCTCTGTGATCTGTGTGTTCCTTCCCAAGTGTTTATCCAAACTTCTGCTCTATGCAACCTGTCTGGTCTCCAGCATGTGCTAGCTAAGCTTCTTCCTCATCTCTGCCATGTTAAGGCTTGGGAAAAAACGAAGGCTCCTTGTTTTTAGCTTCCCCCACCCCTTTGAAGTAAAAGCACATAGAATAGGAGAGGATTACAGTGTGATGTGGATTTATTAATACAAGAGGAGGAGGGGCTGGGGATATAGCTCAGTGGAATAAGCGCTTGCCTAGCAAGGGCAGGGTCCTGAGTTCGATCCCCAGTACCGCAAAAATAAATAAATAAATAAATAAATAAATACAAGAGGAGGAGAGTGCTGTGCCATGTCAGTGTGGAAGCCTGATGCCAAGAAATGTGCAGGGAAAGTGTCCTCTTCAGTGAGTCCTCTGATCTGTTTATTGTGGGCTATTTTTTTTTTGGTTCTCTTGTCCTTGAGGTGTTTTGTTGTTTACTCTGTACATGAAATACCAAAGTAAACTTTGAGTAATCATCACCAGAAAATTAGCTATTAAAATATTAATCTAGAATCAGTTGAAGATTAAAGAATCCACTTATCCCATTCTGAACATAAACAGGACTAAATACAGAGGAAAGATCCTTACAGGACCTTAGAAGCATTAAAAGAACAGATTTTTGGCTGAGCTGAGTTTCCAGGAATATTCACAGGACACCACTACCGAAATACCCATGGGGGGGTTCAGGCTCCCATCAGCAGTATGGGACATGGATACAAAATAAAGACAAAGAAAGCCCTGCAGAGGAGGAGCTCTGGGATGGCCCAATGTTCTCTGTGGAACAAAGGGCCAGGAGTCCAAAAGCCCATGGATTTTATTGGTACCAGTCAGGGAGTTGGGTGGGGGTCGCTGCAGAGTGCTAAGGAAGAGAAACTTTGCAGGCATCGACTGTAAGGAGAAGCAGAGCACTCTCACACCAGGCGCAGAGGCTTCCAATCAGCAGTGCAGTGGCTAGCTTGATGTACGCAAGGCTGGCACCTTTACTGCCAGGAAGCTATAATTCTTTCTGAATCCCATAGCCTCGGCTGAGAAATTACCTAATGTCTTAGCCTTGGAATCTCAACAGACTCTTGCTTGAGGCACCATTCCAGCTCTGGTGGGGCACAATTCCTGCCCATGTGATGCAAAGGATATACTCGTATCTTGGCCAGATTTAATCACATTCTTTTGGCCAATGAAGGGAACAACTGCTTCTATGTAGCAAGTTCTGTGTATCTCAGTATATAGGATTGAAGCAGAAGTCAGGTAAAGATTAAGGCAAAAGGCTTCATTTCTCAGGACAACACAGCTTGGAAGTCTCCCATATACTGCCAAAGAAATTGGCCTGCTAGTGCAACAGTGATCACTGCTGTTCCTAGAAAACCAGTCAGGCAGATGCTTTCCCACCTGCCCACCCCAGCAATACCCTGCCTTAGGAACTGTCATCTATGAATGAGGGAATTTCATTCATAACTATTGATTACCTGATCATACCACATGAGACGAATCTCAACAGCAGATAGGCGTGTTGTGTGCCTTCTCTCCCAGTACTTATGTTTTCGATTTTCCTCTCACACAAGTACATGTGATAGGCAGACCTGCATCAAGGAAGGGACATGTATGGGGTGGGGGTGAGGTGGTGTTCTGTCTTCTGCTGCTGCTGCAGAGCACAGAGGACCAAAGAAAGCAGTGGGAACATAGATCAGACAGACCAGTCCACCCACCTCTCCTCATCACACATGAGAACTGGGCATATTTCAAATGCATTTGTTAAAAAACAAGAATAAAAGAAAGGTAGAAATCTTATATGTCTAGAAATACTGTGGAGTAACAGTGGTTAAGATCATTAGAAATACCTGTGGAGAACTATAACCAACCAGATGGTAAACTTCCCCAGAGACCCTACGATACAGGCATTCTAGGGGGTAAGGCTAGAGTCTATATTACAAATAAAATCTTACATTGAAATTTTATGCATTTAATGGATTAAATGACTTACAATTTATCAACCAGTCCATTCATAATGGAATAATGTTACAAATCTAAATTGTAATTTTTATTCATTGATAAGTATGAAGGAGGACCACAAAACCAGAGATGCTATTAGTCCCTGGGCCTCTGATGGTTGAAGAAATGGTGTGTGATTTATACCAAGGTTTCCTCTACATGTGACAGAGTCGTGTGATATTCTGCATGGGAGAAATGTGACCCAGGACTATTCTAAAGATAAAATATGTTAAACAAATGTTAACTTGGAAAGTTCAATCATGCAGTGGAGGTTATCCTCAATCATAATACAGATTTCAGTATCACAAAGTATAATTTGTTCTTTACTAATTTTGATGGGCACATGTTTCAGGACATTTAGAAGTCCTGTCCTGGGGCTGGGGATATAGCTCAGTGGAATAAGTGCCTGCGTAGCAAGCACAGGGTCCTGAGTTCAATCCCCAGTACTGCCAAAAAAAAAAAAAAAAGAAGTCCTGTCCCAAGACAACATATTTTCATACTCATTTTATAAAAGAAATAGGAGGCATATTGGTAATAGTAGAGGGGTTGTAAAACTGATCAGTTCACCTAAATAAAGTGCAGAGAAGCAGATTGGTGTACTGTATATGTGGAATTTTTGTACATCCTAGAGGTGGCATCCACTTCAGTTGGCAAAGTTGCCATTGTTCCATAACTGGAAGGGAAAAAATGATTATCTACATGTTAAAAAGTGAGCTTGATCCCTACTTTTCATGATATATATTGACAAACCTGCCAATTTAACCCGCTTACAGCACCGATGGTCTAGGAGTGTGTTTCACTGGTATGATCACTTGGGGTCTATCTTTATCCCTTCCCTAGGGTTAGAAGATGTCATGCAGCACATCGAGGCCTTAACCAGCTATACTCAGCAGGCCTTAAGTGACACCGCAGCTAGTCTCTCTCTCCTAAATGAAAAAGTAAAATTAATGAGGAAAGCTGTCCTCCAAAATCAGATGGCATTAGACATTCTAACAGCAGCATAAGGGGGTACCTGTGCAATTATAAAAATTGAATGTTGTGTGTACATTCCTGATCCCTCTGCTAATGTCTCAATAGCTATTCAACATATCAGGCAACAGATCAATGATATGTCAGATTCTAAAAATCCCTGGAACTTATCCTCTCTATGGGAGGCCATCACTGGTTCCTCTTGGTAAAAATCTTTGTTAACTATATTCATAATAATCTTGTTGATCTTATTATTTGGCCCATGCATACTTAATTGGCTCTTTGCCTTTGTCTCCTCCAGACTTAAAGCTATACACCTACCCAAGATGATAACGCCTGGTGTCTATCGAGGGCCTTTAGATAGACCCTCTGGAGAGTATCTCTGACTGCCGATCAACAACTACGACCCCTTTCAGCCTGAAGAAGCCAGAGTGGTCATCGCCCATTACTCCCTCACGCAGTTTGGGTTACTTCTTCAGAGGGGGGAATGTTATAGACAGCTGAGATAGATAGAAATACTATAGGCAGTCAGACAGGGCTGGGCCCTCGAAGAAGCCAACATAAAAGATGAGATACCTGTGGGCCAGACCTCAAGACAAAAGACTAAACAAATACATCCACATACCTCCCCAGGGGTGAACAACAGGGACTGACCACCTTGAAGAGTCTTTGACCCAACCCTTACGGGAAAAGTCCCTGACCTAACCCTTGCGGGAAAAGCCCCGCTCTGCATGCCCACTTGTTACGTGACTCGCTTTCCCATTTGATCCCAGTCCACTCAGTCTTACCTGGACAATTATACCTGTAATCTTATTGGCGGACCATGGTTTTGTCCATTTCCCCTACTTTGGACCCGCCTCACCTCATGGTTTTTCCCTATAAAAATCCCTGACAAAGACAGAGTCGGGGGCAACCCACTCAGGCCCCCCTTCTGTCCCTCTCTTGGATAGAAGCTTTCTTTCTCTCAATAAATATTCTGCTCTTAAAAAAAAAAAAAAAAACAATCTACAACAAATAGTCAAGGGCTTGAAATTTGAAACTTTGAAATTCTTAATAGAAAATATAAGTGACTATCTTTTGGACTTTGAGTAGGCTATTTCCTTAAAGGAAAACACAAAATACATTGACCATAAAGTAAAAATATTAATACATTTGATAATATTAAAAGAACTTTTGGTTATCAGAACTACAGTAAAGAAAATAAAGGGACATTGCAAATTGGAAGATATTTATGACACCCATGTTCTGTAATGATTAGGATCAAGAGTGAAAATATAAGAAAAACACAGCCAACCCATAGAAAAAGATGAGCAGAAATTCCATTGAGGAGGAAGGCATAGATCATGAAAAGACGACCACCTCCTAGCCACAAATCGAGGAAACATTGCATGTCATTGTGCGTGTGTCTGATTGACCAACATCAGAAAACTACCAATACTAAGTATCTGGTAAGATACAGATCCGCTGATGTGGCTTGAGTTGGTGAAACCACTTTGGAAAACAATTTGGTGTTGCTTTCTAAAACTGAAGGTTAACCTGTGACTCATGAATTGCAATTCAAGCCAAGAATGCAAAAGGAAAGACTGCATATTAACAGTTAATTCCAAGAATGTTAAGTAACTGTGTAAAACATTTTAAAACCATAAAAAATGTACATCTGTACATATCTTTTAGGAAAATGTGTAGATGCGCTAAAAACTAAATAAAATTAAGAAAATGATGGGCATTAGATTTAGGAAGATGGTCACTTTGGCCTGAAGGAAGCAGGACCATAGAGAGGGTTTATTTTTAGGTGGAGAGTTCACACATTTCTGTGACATTAATGAAGACAATTAATTATGTACTTAATAGAGTAAGGGAAAACTGATCCTGTGTAGATGAGTAAGATTATATTAACCAAAGAGCATAACGTTTTACTCCAGATAATAGTCAGACTATATCAGAATTTTCTCTTAGAGAAGGAGCTATCTTTTATTTGGAAATACTTTATTAAGCAATTGATGCCAAGGTCATAGATTAACATGTGTCATGGAAATAAAAGAAAGGACTAAATTGCTCTGGCTTAGAAGGGAAAAGGAATTTAGCAGGAAGAAAACCTCCAGAAAGGATAGAGAATGTCAGTCTTCAACATAGGGTTTGGTGTTCTTGTGATATAAGCTTCGTCTTCCCAAAACATCACAGAAATGTGTCAGACATACAAATGCCTTCTGTCCGTTGGTTTTTCTGTGAAAACAAAGGAGAGTTCTACCTCTGTCTGACACAATTCAAAACAGGCTGAACGTGAGGATAACAGGGAAAACCACAGCCTCATATTTTCCATGGGAGTGGGTGTCAGCAGGAGTCTGGGAGTGACTCAGAAAACTCACCTCAAGGGATTTAAAGTTATGATGATCTCAAGGGTTTCTAAGAGACACGGAGAGGATTTCCAAATTATGTTGCCTGTCCAGCTTTGTTTGATATATTACAGATTAAACCAGGAGTAAAAGTAGCACGCACTCTCCAAGACTCAGAAGTTTTCCCGAATCACTGCTTATTTATAATAAATGAATTATATATTTTGTCATATAAATTATTGCCCTTAATTTATGGAAACATCCCCTTGCAAGTTCTGTTTCTAAAAGTACGTAAAACACAAAATGTATCTGTACATGATGCATGATGAAAACATACAGTGAATGTTTAAATTAAAATTTTTTATTAGAATAAAAGACACATTACTGTTAATTCCCCTCAAAATATTTCATCGTTCTTGCCACTTTCTGAAGCAGTTCTGGAGTCATCTTGTGTGAGCGCCCCAATGGCGTGTGGCAAACGGGATGCTGCTGCCAAGTGCCGTGCGGTGGAAAAGCAGGTGTGTGAGAGCTGAGTGTGTCCTCGCCTCCCTTATGCTCTGCACCCAGCACCCTCAGCTACTACTAAGCACCTTAATTTTCACGGCTTCCTGACAATCCTAATGGTAATTAGGAGACAGTGCTAATCATAATTACAATAATTCTTCCGAAGTGTTGTTCTTCTTCAGGAAATAGGACTTGTGTTCCAAAAATATGTAGTACAGTGCTATTATCCTTGACAAATTCTGCTTTTTAAAATTAAAATTACATCTACATCATAGTTAAATTTAGTCAGGTGTGGTGGCACACCTCTGTATCACAGCACTTAGGAGACAGAGGCTGAAGGATTGCTCTGAGTTTGGGGCCAACCTGGGCTACGTGGTGAGTTCAAAGCCAGCCTAAATCACAGAGTGAAACCTTGTCTCAAAAGTTACGTAAATAAATAAATAGATAAACCTAGAAGGATTGACACCTTCATAATATCATCTTCCTATCATGAAAATGATATTTTATTTACAAACATTGTCTTTAATCATTTCTAGAGGGCTGGGGATATAGCTCAGTGGAATAAGCACCTGCCTGCCAAGCTCAAGGTCCTGAGTTTGAGCCCCAGTACCACCAAAAAAACCAACTATGTCTAATAATGTTTCATAATTTCTTCTGCAGGGCTTTTGCACATATTTTGTATACTTATTCCTAGAAGACTGAGGCATCCTGAGACAACTAAAAATAGGGCTTGCTCCTACTAGAAACACCCTTTCTGGTAGTTTGCTACTGGTATGTTAGTAGCCATATGTAGCCTGCTTGGTACATTGTCCTATCCTATTATTTTTAATAATTCATTTAATGTTTTTAATGTTAGTGATCATAACATATGCAATCAATAATATTTCCTCCTTTCTAACTTAATTTTTCTTTTATTATTGCACTAAAAACTTCAACTGATGGTCAAATATAGTGACATAAGCCATTGTCTCAGTATTGATGTTTAAAGGACTGCACTTAACATTCACTTACCTATGTTACCTATAGGTACTTTGTAGTTAAATTTTTATATTAAAAGATTTACCTCAAACTCCTATTTCCCTAACCATTTTTATTATGAGTGGGCATGCTGGTGAGTTCCAGGTCCTTTGCCCTCTAACGTAGTGTGGACTTTTAACGGATTAAGGCAGGGCAGCTTGTGACCTACCCCACCATCCGTCTGCTGGCTATGGGGCAGTGAGTCTGGGCTAACAAGAGCCCCACAGGAAGTCTTTCCTTTGACACACTGCCTCTCAGGCAGCTTCTTCTTTTGTCTTTCCCATTACCCTGCACATTTGTTCTTCTTCAATTAGAGAATGAGTGGCTGGAGCATTTTGCACACTAGGAAGTGTGATGGCTGCATGAAAGTGTGACCATCTCGAACAAATACTTCTAAGTCACTTTAAATAGTAAACAGTAGGTACACAGGACGCCATGTCAGGAAGCCGCAGAGAACTGGGCCCTGGGGGCAGAAGATCAACCCAGTTTGTTTCACAGTAGGTTCCTAACTGTTATTTGATCACATTAACTGTCCTCTATCTGTTTAAGGGGAAAGATTCTGCAACTGCTATTTCTGTAGCAAATTGAAGAAATGAGAGTGGGGGCAAGCAAAGTCCTACCATTGTTTGTAACAAATTCCAGGCATGGAGGGAGATTTCTCTTTATTTAAAGAGGTAGAAAGGAAAAACTCAAGTCCAGCATGAAATCACTGAGTATATATTCCAAGAGAGAAAAGTAGAGAGCACATTCTCTGAAAGCAGAATAAAAGGACTCCCTTGAAAAATGATTTATCAAAGCAAATAGAAAGGAAAGCAAATCTGTTTGGTGTATCATCAGGTGTAAGTGTCTCCTGTGAAACAAGAGCAGGAATCCATCAGAAAAGAACAGATTGAATACAAAGATACATAAAAGGGGCAGGGGCCTGGGGATTAGGGAGCAATCTAATCTGATGTGACCAAGGCATGAAAGACTTAACAATTAAATAGAAGGAGCCAGATAAACACAGACAACAATACACAGAACACTGTTTGAGGAGAATGTCCCTAACACAAACACTATGAGTGACAAAAATATTAAGTATAAGAGAAAGAAGGAACAGCTTAAGGAGCTCAAGTGTTACCAAGAAGTATAGCGAAAAAATTTAATAATATATATTAAAACTATAACTGAGAAAATGTTCTGTACTGAAAGTAAGTATTACTCTATAGATCAAAGTCCCACATGTTGGTAAAACAAATGAAAGAAAAAGCCAAACTTACTACTCTAAAAACATTTTGAACCAAATATAATTCAAACCAATAAATACAAAAATAAGGTAAAAGCCCAATAAACATTAACTCAGAGAGAAAAATGCATAAAACTTTATAAGAATTATTGGACTGGCCATAGTCTTTTCCAGAGTAGTGTTTAAACACCCAGTAAACATAGAGCAATGTTATGGAGATTCTGAGGCAGATGTAAGTCATTTTTTTATCATATGTAAATATAAAAGAGACTTTCTCTTTGAACATCCATTTCCCTTCTCTGTATAAAGTCTAACGTGTGATACTTCCCTGCAAGAAGACACTACATCTGGCAACAGACCTGATAAACCAACTCACTCTAGGTTTGTATCTCTCAGGATTTATGAAAGCCACATTGCTTGACACTCTAATTGGAGTCTGACTCTGAGATAAGATCACAGTTTATAAACATGCTGTGTTTCAAAAATCTCAGGCACAGATCCAGAGTCTGAACAATGCCAAACTCTTTGAGGCAGGAAAGAGACACCCACATACATCCGTTCTGAAGGGGCAGGCCTTGGACTCTGGAGGGCGAGTGTGCTCGGTGTGAGAGAAACCTTGCTCAGGGCTGTGGCTGGTGTGACTTACAGTGGCAACTGAAAACATGCAGTGTTTATCAAAGAGATGAGGCATAAGCCATGGAGTGGTTCCAGACCACCTGCAAAGGTCTTTTCAAAACTTTAGAAGATCATAACTGAGTTAAAATTTACACATTTTTCCAGCAAGCATCATGCCTTTATATCTCATGTTCATTTCAGTGCCCATGAGGTTGTGACTACACTTACTCAAAAGCTTGATCTCTCTTTCAGAAGCACATTTATTTTCTACATGTTCTCAGTCTCTTTATTTTCTTTCAGATAGCCTGGGGTTGTAGAAATAATGACAGCAACAAGAAAAACACTGCACAACCCAGAGATGAGCATTTTCAATCTTAAAGCTGTTTAAATCTATTACTTAGATTAACTAGTCTAATAATCTCTGACTGCCCTATATTAAAATCCTATTATGAGAAGATTCTCTTGTTTTGACTCCGGAAGATTACTACCCAGGTTCAGGCAGGGGATACACACAGACAGACTGGCTGGTGTAGCTGAAGCCTCACAGGACAGGCATAGCGAGGGAGGTTACTCTGGATCATTTCTTGGTTTCTGCTTTCCCTGATGTCCTAAAATTCTTTGGTGTTTCTACACTATTGAGCCAACTTTCAATTTTAATTTCGTGGAAATCCTCCTGGACAGGTTAAGAGACCTTTGACCTGTGTGTATGCTAACAGTGACCTTGTAGGAAAACATTACCTAACCTTTTGTGAAGCAATCCTCAGATCTTGCATGAGCCAAACTCAAGGCAAACAAAACCGTTCTTCTGAGGTGATACAGTCAAACAGAAAATACCTTTAATCTTTTAAAAGATGTGATTGCAGAAAGGAGACAGAACGAAGCAGCTATGTTTGAATTGAATCTCAGTAAAGCAAAGCTATCTTTAACCTGGGGTCTCATCAGTTCAATCAATTTGGCGTATGTTACAAAAGATTTGCTGTTTCCACAGAAGAGCCACTTACACAAGAATGATTGCTCAACTGACAATGAATGTAAGGTCTTCTCCACCCTTAGATTTCAAGGTGAGAGTAAAGTAAAATATAGCAAATAAGTCAAATGTGGCTATAAAAAATGCTGACAAGGTCAATTAATCCAAAAGAAGCCACAAACAACAGATGCACAGGACAAAGGGCAAACGAAGAGTGAGATGTCAGATTAAAACACACGGAGCTCCAAATATATGTTGTCCATGAGAGGTTTACTTTAAATATAAAGTCGGATTTCTTAAAAACCCAAGGACAGAAAACATACTACGCAAACGCTGCTGATGAGGTGAAGTGGCTGCGTCATGGAGACAAGGAAGGCTTCAGAGCAATGAACCTTACCAGAGGCAGAAGAACATCTTAAAATGATGAGATGGCAAATACTCAAGTGTTATTTCTTGAAAGGGCCCTGGGGGAATTTCCTGGGGTCATGAAAATATTCTCCATGTTGATGGATTTTTAGATATCTTTGCCTAGATTCTTCAGAACTATCACACTATATGCTTTAGGGTGTGTTTATCAACTATGCTAGTGCATAAGGACCAGCCCCCAAGGTGTTCTGAGACGAAAGCAAGTGGCAGACCAATGTAGGACGGCTCAGAGCGCAGATGATGGGTAGGGCCTGGCTGACCGAGTGCTCCCCGGCTGCAGAAAAGGCTGTCACATTTTTGTGATTTGGGTCAGAAAGAGGGGTGAATTCAGGGGTTAGAACAAAAATGACTTCACTCTGGCTGAAATGTACCTAGTTTGTCTTCGGGTAAGATGGAAGAGTCAGGCAAATCTCTAAAGCTGCGCTCTGGTTGTAAAGTCCCACATAGGTCTTTGTGGTTTTATCTTTTTATGGTTCGCTGGGAAACTAAAAAGCCGTCCAGTTCCTCAAGGGCAACCATGGTGATTACAACTCAAGATCTCAAGTCTTGTCAAGCCAAATCCATACAGTATGTAAATGGTATCTTAATAAAGCTTTTTAATGGCATTTCCCGTGGTCTGTAAACAGTCTATTGTAGCAGAGTCAGGACATGGTCTCTTTAACCGAACTGCCAGGGGCTGAGGGCCTGGTATATTGTTTACAGCATAAACAATTAACTGAGTACTTGATTTCTCTCTGCCTTAACACCTCTCTTCCCCTTTTATTGTTTGTAGCCCTGGGGGTGGAACCCAGGAGCTCGCACACATAGGCAAGCACTCTGTCACCACACTACATCCTCAGCTTTTTTCCGTTTGACTTTGAGGCAGGTCTCCACCAAGCTGGCCTCCAATCCCCAGTCCTCCCTTAGCCTCCCAAGCAGTCAGGATTGTAGGCTCCATGAGCTTCCATGCGGCGCTCAGCACCACAGGGTCTTTTTAAAAAGAGGCGGGGTTGTCATGAACCGTCTCTGTAAGGATTCCATCGGAGTACTGGGAACCAAGTCCCTGGAAGAGTGTCACAGCAAGGACCCAGTACGCACTGGCTACTGTCACAGTCTGTGCCCTTTCCGTAGCCCTGATGGATTTGGGATACTTGTGACAACCTGTTACATTAATTAGTCAAAAGAAGAAAATCAGGAGGAAAAACAGGAAGAAAAATAGCCTTTTTTGGACATTGGTTTTTACATTAGAAATTAACGAGAACTCCTTTGCATGTCCAGGCTTTTAGCTGAAGCAATGACCAGCCTCTTCCAGTAACCAGATTTGCATAGTTGGCACACACCCTACAGGCCGACCTGGCTGCATCCTGAGAAGGGTTCAGAACTGGCGCCCAGAATTCTTTCTGTTGTGGGAACAACCAGGAGGAGCCCCTGTGCTCTGGACTCTTCACGCTCTATGCAGCGAATGCTTTTCTTAGTAAGTTTGTGAGCATGAATGAATGGGAGGGTGTGGAGTGGTTCTGAGCATGCGCAGGCTGATGGCCCGGCTCTACAACTTCACACAGGAAATCCGAAAGAGAACAGGAGCAATGCCGGCCCAACTGGACTTTGTTGTTGAAATAACTTCTCAGAGCCCTGTTAGTTAGCTCTACTGCTTTCTGCTGGATGATGTAGAACAAGGCTGGGGGCGTTGCTCAGGGGAGAACCCGGGCCTAGCATGTGTGAGGCTCTGGAAGTGATCCTCAGGCTCAAGACAAGAGGATTTACAGAACAGCCTGCTAATTACTGTCCTGTTGAGCAGTGGTCTCTAAATCTATTTTATGCTTTACGTGGTCAATACAGACCATATATATTTATTCATAATTTATGTGCCTACTATCAGAGGGATGTCATAAAGCAAAAATATAAACTGAAGAAAGATTAAATAAGTGCTATCTTAATATATTGTCTTGCTAATTATAGATGGCCTCACAATACTGTTAAATACTACTTCAAGGCCAAATATACACTTAGCATGAAAGCTAGCTTCAGTCACAGTGGATGCACTGTAATTCACATCGCAAGTTATCTTGCACTGTGGACTTCCTTAGATATTTGGGTTGAAATTTATAACTTGAAGTGTGGCTGGCAAAGACATACAGAAGAGAAGAGCCCTACCACCGCCTTGTTCTTTCTTGTCAAGCTGTACGCACATTACCAGCTTTGTTTCACAGCTTGTTTAAACAGCCTTCTTCAATCTTCCCGTCTTATAGTATTTGATTTAGGTGAAACTAGAAGCACTGTTTACAAACTCAGTTAACTGAAATGAGATGAAGGGCGAGATTAACCCTTTACTTCACCCATTTGAAGGACATTTCGTCACATGTGACCATCTGGCAGAGGCCTCTGCCCAGGGCCGGACATCAGTGCGGATACAAACTGCAGCCTGTGTCATGGTGCATCTTGACTGTCAGCTTTGTGGGCCTGAGAGAAGCCCGGCAGACTAGTGAAGTACACTGGGACTCAGGGAGGGATTCAGGCTCTGGCTAGTCTCTGGCCCCTCCCTTTGAGGCTCTAATCTGTCCTCTGGTTCTCGTGCCCCATGAGGTGAGCAGCTTTCCTCCACCCTGCCCTTCTGCATGACCCTTCTACCTTGGATGCAGCTGACTGAGACCATGTGTCAAAATAAACCCTTTCTCTTTAAATCCTGTTTTTGTTTTTGTTTTTGTTTTCCTGAGACAGGGCCTCACTTAGTTTAGGCTGGCTAGTCTGGCCTTGAACTCACTAAGTAACCCAGGCTGGCCTGAAAATCACAGTGATACTCCTGTCTCAGCCTGCCAAGTGCTGGGATACAGGTGAGCACCGCCACACCATTAAATTCTGTGTGTCTGTTATTCCAACTATGGAAGGCAGACTAATGCAAGACTATATCTCATTTTACATAAAATTAAATATTCATGACAGTATCAATACTTTCTGATAATACCTCATTAAACCATTTGGAGAACTGCTAGAATTCAGACAAACATCAGCCCTCCCACCTATCCTACAAGTGACCAGTCATGAGTAAAAACTCACATGACCTGTGAGGAGAGGAAACTTAAAAGACGGGGCATGAATTTTCAGTCTAGACCTACTTGAGATAATATATTTCTTTGTTTTCCTGTGTTGAACTTCATTACTACCTCATCTTCCTGTTTCTAAGAGAAAAACTAATTAGTCAGTGTTCTGCAGACTCAGTACAATTTGTGATTATTAAGTGACTTAAGGGTTTCGATAAATCAAGACTTCTCCCTTCTTCCTCTTCATGACATTGCATTTAGTATCTGAAGGCGGGCAAGGAATTGAAAGAGCCAGGGCTTAGGGGCCAGAAAGGCATGTAACTCAGCAAGATTAGAAAATACAGTGAAGGTTTAAATCTTTAAAAAAATTACTGCAGTAAAAAACACATTACCATTGGTCCCCCTCAATATACTCCCCCTGGCTTCAAAAACACTCATCCCCTCATCCTTGCCACTTTCTGAAGCGGTTCTGGAGTCCTCTTTCCCCAGGGTCTGTAGCTGTGTTGTGGCTGCCTGAGTGTCCTGAGTTGATTCAAAACATGGTCTTCTCTCTCCATCTTCTTACAACTAAAACAAGAAGGACTTACTGTAATGGGCGCTGACTTTTAGCACAACTTTTTAAGATAGACAAGCTTCAAAATGTGTCTTGAGAAACATCCTGGAGGGATTGTAAAGAGTTAACTTTACAGTTCTGACTTTGCCCTGGAATTCTTCTCCTTGCCTGAATTGTTAAAGTATATATATCATTATGGCCAGAGCCTGACCTGGTCAAATGGTGCAAGGTAAACAACTATGGCCAGGCCTAGACATTCCAATCTATCACCGTGGAAACCAAAAATGTACATGAGTTGAGAACAAAGGCAGTTAAGTGCCACATTCTCTGGTCGGGAATGGGGGGCAATGACCGGTCCAAATGGATCCTAAATTAAAATTAACTAAAACTCCATTTGTTCTGAATGAGTTTTTGGATCCCCTGCGGAGTTTGACCCGATTTCTGATTTTTGCCGCAACATTACGACAAGAAATATCAGACTTTTACATAAACTCCATCAGGGGAGGAGTCTAACAGGCAGCAGGTTACAGTCGCTGCTACAGTCCCTAAAGAACAGTTTCTGCATGTGGCTCTTTCCCCAACCCGCCTTTCTATTCTAGTGAGTGCGCTTTGATTATGCAGGCATTAATTTCATGAAAATTTGTTCACTTTGCCTAGAGACTGCCAGACTCCAAGTGATCATACAGATGAAACAACAGACAAATGTGCTGGACTCCTTTTACCAAGCTCCACTGATCGACCTCGCGAAGGGAGGTCCTAACTGCTAAACTGCAACAGGACATCTGTCCAAGGCCGCTTAGAGTAGCTGCCTGGAGAAGGGCCCTGACTGCAGCTGCCTCTACACCCACCCTTCTCTGCTGGAAACAGCTAGGTGTAAACTACGCCCCTTCTCCCCTAACTGCAGTTAGGGTATCTCCTCAGAGGGAGTATTATTACACACACCTAAGCTATGCAGGAATATGAGAGGCAGTTGGATGGGGCTGGGCCTTCAACAGGCCAGTGCAGAAGACAGCAGTGGCTGGAGGTGCATTTGCTGACGCTCAGGCCTCAGGACAGAGGAATGACTGCACCCACACACTTCCCCTAGGTGTGAGCAGCAGGGATGGGTGTTCTAAAGGGACATCAGTCACCCTGGGGGTCACCAAACCATCTCACCAGACCCCTTTCAGGAAAGCCCTTGTCCTTCCCACGTGCGCTCACTCCCGTTTTACCCCAATTTAATCAATGCCACCTAAGCAGTCATGCTTGCACTGTTACTGATTGGCCGTAGTTGTGTTCCACCTCACACCCGCCTGTGACTCTCCATTGGATCAGTGTTTCCTAAGCAACTATTCCTGCAATTTTATTTGTTAGCAATCGCTTTAGCCTGCCCTATACCTGCCTCACCTCATTGTTTTACTCCATAAAACTCCCTTGAGAACGGGGTTCCCTGGGGCAAAAAACTTTCCAGGGGCCCTCGTGCTGTCTCTCTTAAACAAAAGCTTTCTCTCACTCAATAAGTTCTTCCTACTTAAAAAATAATAATTTTATCTTTCATGGTTGTTTTGACTTTGGGACAGAGTCAGAAGTCACACAATACCAGATCTGATGAATCATATCCTCATAGCTATTCCTGCCCATCTTCTCTGGGTTCGGCTCTGCCTGGTGTACCTGAGGCTGATATTTGCCCATCTCATGGCAGAGAACGTACCAGACTTTGGCTGGGCCATCTGATTGCACTGCCCTCCCGCTTAGCAAATTAGAGGAACTAAGTAAGGGGAACTGAGTTGCAACGGGAAAATCAATAGTTCTCTTTTGGAAACACATTTGAGATGTCTATCATATATTGAAGACATATATTTAAATGCAGACTTTTGAACATAGAAGTCTGGAGTTCACAGGAGAAGTGGATGATTAATGTATACGCCCAGGAGCAACCAGAGGCCTATAACTGGTTTGCGAACCACGGGACTGAGTTAGATCATCCGACCCTTAGGTTCCGATGAGTGAATGTAGACAGGACTGAAACATGATTCAAAGATGGGGCCTCTGAAGTTATCCAGAATTAATAGATGAACACAGGGTGTGGTGGCACATACCTATAATCCCATCACTCAGGAGGCTGAGGCAGGAGGATCACTGTGGGTTCAAGGCCAGCCTGAACTACATGATGAGACCCTATCTCAAAAAACCAAACCAAACCAAACCAAACAACCCAGAATTAATAGATGAGAAAGAGAAGATGGTGCGAGAAAAAAACTGAAAAAATCGGAGGCCATGAGGTGAGAGGAAGATGACAGTATCACATTGGAAACAAGAGGAAAGATGCTTTAGGAGTAGTTGGCTCTCAGATGCTCAGGAGAGGTGGAGAACAAGCGTTGGTCCTCAGCATATTTTGGAGGGGTTTCGTGGCTTGCTTCCAGTGCCTGAAGTCTTACATAAAAAGAGTTTTGCTTTAATCTGAGCTCTTAAAAAAAACACAGCTAAAAGCACAGTCTTCCAGGACAACAAGTCAGAGGGACCACTGACCTCTCAAGCCTAAACTAAGCTGACCCACTCCCACACTGGGCAGCTGACGGCAGACACAAGGCTGAGCCCTCGTCACAGGAGGGAGCTGAGGAACTGACTCCACGGATGCAAGGCCATACCCCTTGCTTTGCTGAGGGCTCCCCAATTTACCCTGCTGTGCAGTTTCATTTTCCAAAGTGTCCTAGTTTAGACAAAAGGGACAAGGTACCCGATAGAACAGGAAAGCCCGATCTTCTGCCTTATGCAAGGTGTGTACTTAGGTGGTGTTCAGGGAGGCGAACGTCACAATGTCCTGATTAGAATCTTCAGGATGGGAAGGAGTGGTTCCTGCAGCACCTGGAGGAAGGGGGATCCCCCCAAATGATGGGCGACTCCAGACAGGGAGTGGCAGTGACAGGGAGGTGCAGACTCTTGTAGGAAATGTCGCTCAGAGTGCCAGGGGCGCAGACATGTAGGAGGGCCTTGCTGTTCTTGTGCTGTCAGCTCAGCACGGAAAACTGGGTCTCGCCCTTCAGAGACTGCAACAGGGTAAACGCATGTAATGAGAAATCAATTTTCTCTTTTAGAAAGCAGAGTTACTAACAACATGGCATTTTGAAATATATGTCATTGACTTTTTTCTCTCTTTTCTTTGGCCTTTCTTTTAAGTTAGTAAAAGTCAAAAGTTGTCAGGGGAGGTTTGCTACCAGAGAAAAGCAGGAGGTAGGAGTGGGTGGGGAGACAGCAGTGAGTGGCAGACGGCTGGCTACAGAAGTCAAAGCACTTGGGCTGCAGAACAAGGAACACACAAAGGCTGGGAGAATGCCTGCTGGGATAAGGGCAGTGTCAGCTCAGATTTAGTGAAATCCGCAGGAAATACAGTTTCCCTGGGCCACAGCCAAGGGACAAGAGGAGGAAGGCAGCTGGGCTGGGAAGCCAGAAAGCTTAGGAGATGTTGAGCCCTGAATAGGCTCAGGGTCCTCTTACCCCAGGCTGGGCCCAACCTGCAAGCACAGATCAGAAACCTTTAATAAATGCAGAAGGACCCTGAGGTGAAGCATTTGCACCTCTGCTGCCTGAGGCAATGAGCAGTTGCAAGCGTAGCTGCACTCCCCTGACTCCGAAGCTGGCTCAGCTGGAGTTGAGATGTGGCCGTTTGCATCCACATCTCACCCCGGGAGTGGACGTGGCTGGTGTGGAATTTCCCGAGGAAATGCGCCAGGGTTGCTCCTATACTCGGACCAGTGCAAAACGGCCAAGGCCAGGGAGAAGCAGAAAGGCCTTGTGGGCAGGATGCGGTGACCACGTCCCAGGAGACCTGAGAGGAGGGCTGCTTCTCCCCTCAGATGCTGCCTGCATCGAGGACGGACACCAGGGACAGACGCGAACTGTTCTGAATTAGGACAAGCGGAGCCCGAGGGTGAGAGAATGGCGGACGCTGTGGCCACCATGCGCAGAGGGCTCCTTCCGGCCAGGCTCACACAGTTCATGCATTTCATTCTGGCAACCAGCCGGGGGCTTAGAACCACTATTCAGTTCACTCTGTAGAGGAGACAACTAGAAGTTAATAAAAACTCAACACTTTCAACATTAGGTAGAATTGATGAGTGTCAGTTTTATAATGTCTTCTAGATGAGAGAGGTCAAAGGAAAAATTTAAACTATGTATAAATTTATGATGCAGAGATATGAGCCCACCTAAAAGTGTGAACAGTGAGAAAGAGTTGGGTAGCTAGAGCGATCCAGAGCAGGAATAGCTCCCACATCTGTCCTTTCTTTTGGGGAAGAAGCAATCTTTCCATTTTCCTTTCTTCTCTCACTCGAGGGCTAACTCCTTCACTTCCCATTTTTTCTGCCTCAGTCCTGATGCCGCCATCACGGATGTGTTCTCATGCTATCTCAGCTGACAGCCCTTTGTCTCGCCAGTCTGCTCCGCCTCTGTCACGAGTGTGAAGCAGACAGGAGCCAAAGTGGGGTTTTGCTGGCTGCCATTCAGTGCATGTCCCATCTGCCCACCAGCATGAGCAGGCCCAGCTTATGGCAAAGCCCAAAGGCACTACACCATGACCTAATGGATTAGTAATATCCTTAGTTACTATGGACTGAACAGGCCCACCGTTTCCCGAATGAATGAACAGCGAAGGGTTAAATAAAAGAGTCAAGTGGTACGATTTTAGGGCTCCAGGAGGTTTCAAATTCTCTAACAGAATTTGAGATTCTCTGGGCACTGAGACAAAGAACTCTGGGCGGCCATATTTATTTGGCTTTCAAACAAAGGAAGGGGATACTGAAGAAAATGTGGGAATCTGAGAGAAATCTAGCAGGACCTTGGGAGATATTTTCCCAAGTAGTAAATTTTGTCAATCAGGAGAACTATCTTCTCTTTAGGTTGGCACTTATTGCGGGAGCATGGAGCCTGCAGCTGCAGTCTCCGTGTAGTCTCCTTAATTGGGATTGGAGAAAAACGTCCTTGGCTGTGGCCTTACCTTGTGCTTTGAGGCTTTATAGCTTCACACCCCAGTACAGGCCTCGGTGGGGACAGCGATTCACAGAGGTTCACTTACTATGAGTCCTGCTGCCCATCTCCAGACAAGGGGCCTAGGCCTTGGGACAACTCACAAATAAACACGGAAAGCCAATTGGTTAATATTAAATCCAGCTCAGAGCCACTTCATATTGGTCTGTATCAATGACCTCCTAAGACTGAAGACCAGCAAAGCCCTGGAAACAGGTGAACGCAGTGGCTGCTGCACATGTCTGACTGTGTGGCTGACAGACTCTTAATGAACATACAGGTGAATGACAGAGACAATCACGACCTATGAATTATTCTGCACTCACTCCACAAAAGGTATCTTTCCTGCCTCCATTTAACAAAATAATTATTTTCTAGTATTATTTTCCACTTATTTTGTGTTCTGCTGTCAGCACTTATTCTAAGGATGAGGACACGATATATCATGAGTTTCAGTGTACATGAAGCTTGGATGTGATTTCTTCAAATAAGTAACAGTGCAAAAAATCCAAAACTTAAAATTATTTTGCAGCACTGTATTCTTTGTGAGATAGTCAGCATTAACTAAACAATTATAAAGTAAATACAAATTAAACTGATAATTAAACTGTTTTTACTTAACATAATCTGCTATGCGTTAAAATTAAAACTGCTCAAAATTCCAGCGCTCAATGTTCAGATAGTTGAACTGGTATTACAATTCATGTCGTACAATTCATCTGAAATGGTATAAATTGCTTCATACAATAAAATATCTCTCGGCTACCACGTGCAACTGTTGGGAATGCCATGATGACCTGTGATTACACTGGAATCATAAATTATAACCTGAAAAGCAGCAAGAAGCAGTACACTTCATATTACGGGAAATGATATTTTATATGCAAGAAACTACTGCATTCCCCTATCTGTGACAAAGGTTTTGACAAGGTGATTTGTGGGGTTTTTTTTAACCTTAGCTAAATGATTTTTCCTCCCCCGTCTTTCCTGTACTTAAAGCAATGTTTGTCTCTGACATTGGCAAACTCCCCACAAATACCCGCTGAACTGAAACAAAGCTATCTTTCATTACAAGGATTTAGGGTACAAGGAAAGCAACAGAGAGAAATGATCCCCTGGGTCCTGTGTGGTATTAGCCACCTGAATGAGTATGCAGGGTTATACGTCATTCTATTTCCTATCAGAGCACCAGGTCTTAAGAAACAAAGACATACTTCACTTCCCTAAATCATATGGAAATGTTTCCACACATATGCATGTGAGAGAGAAGATGAGACATTACTTAGCTTCCAATGTTATCATTATGGTCATGTGCTCTTTAATAAATGAGGGCAGCACCATAATATATTTTAAAATTCTGAAAATAAAGTGTTTGCATTTTTACTGAATTGCTTTTCTGATATATTTAGTAATAACATTATTCTCCTCCAATTCAATTCCACTGGGGTCAGGTGTGGATGACATGCTTAAGCCAGGGCCAGTCCATGCTATAGCTATGAAGTATTGTCACAAGAGCACATCGGGACCAAATCATCCCAGAAATTATTTGCCAGAACCGCTGGGGGCAGCAACAGTCTCTTTCCCCTGTGCAGTGTTCAGTGTGCAAGTCACAGGTCTCAGGTTGCTAGTGGCAAGTTGCGTGCTACACATGTCCAGCCCTGATGTGAACAATGAAGCCAGCCAGGCACAAGCAGAGCCAAGAGGAGTCTGACAGAGCTGCAGCTCTTAGACACGAGCACCAGTAAGGCCGTCCTGGACAGTTCTCCCGTGTTGCACAAGCACTAGACACAGTTGAAAGGAGAGGTTTGGTTGGTTCATGGTTTCAGAGGGCTGGATCCAAGGCAGAAACATCTCGGCCAAACGATTCGGTGGAGCAAACTGCTCACCTGAGTGTGCCCCAGAAGGAGAGCACGGGAAAAGTCCATCCACAGACAGATGTTCCAGAAGCGCAAACCTGTGGCCCTCCGCCAGCTGAGCCCCTCCCATCAGCATGTTCACCTGTGCGCCTCAGCGGATTAATCCATTCGTGAGCGCAGTGGCTCCATGAGCAAACACCTCTCCACGAGACTCTGTCCAGCCGAGTTGATATTTACATCGTCAGTGCAGAGGGCTAAGAAAAACAGCCAGAGCCCTACAGCGTCTCAGAAGCCCCCAGACATCCCCACCTACCTCCAGAAGTACAATTAGTTACATGAATCAATCATTTTCTCTTTTGGTTTAAATTCAGACTGAGTTGAGTTTCTTCCTCTTGCAATCAAAGGGCACAGGTGAAAACTTAATCTTTAACAGGTGATTAAATACAAATTCATGGAACAGATACTACTTAAGTGTAGCAAATGGGAAGGGTAAGATAGAGGAGGAGCGTATCCCTATGGCTGTCACATGTGACCGCTGACCTCAATTGTGTCAGCTGGATTAGCTCAGGAGTCACCCACAGGATGAGTGAGGCACACTTCTGGGTGTGTCTGGGAGGGGCACAGAGATGTCACCCGGGGACTACTGCAGTCCCTGGCCCCTTCCTCTCTGATGCTGTTCCCTGGCTCCGCTTCCTGGCCACCACAGTCTAAGTAGCTTTGCTCTACCACCCCTTGTCACCATGACATTCCTGCCTGGGAGCAGCCCTACCATGGACTGAGTCTGCTGAAACTGTGAGCCGAATTAAACCTCTGCTCCTGAGTTGTGGGTCTCAGGTGTTGGGCCTCAGTGACAGGAAAGCAGACCAACAGAGTATGAGTAATACACACTGCGTCACGAAAGAGTAACCGCGGCAGACTCTGCCAGCTAAGTCGGTAGAACTGAGCGGTCTGTGAAGCAAAGATGAACTGCTTTCGCATCCTCTAGTGGCAGACATGTAAGCTCTGAAAGAGCACGGAAAGTGGTATAGAGGTATTCGTGGTGTGGAGGACATGGAAAAAAGTCATCACGAGTAGTTCTGTGCCTTCCACCTGTACTTTCTTTCTGATCCATATCCACCAAGGAACTCAAATTCCTAGATGCTGGACAGATTTCCCTATTCGAATTATTTTATTTTGAGAGACAGATTTTTTTTTAAATTCACAATAAGAATAGTAAGATAATATTTATGAGAAATAATAGGGAATTGAATACTTGAGAGAATCTAACTTTAGACTAGTTTAGCGAGGTATGGCTGACTGACAGAAAGCTGAACATGTTTATTATTTATCACTGTACGTGTGTTAGGAGACAAACACTGTGAAACTGTCACCAAAATCTGTGCCTGGAACTTACCCATCACTTTCAAAAGTTTCCTCCCGCTATGTCATTTCTTTGTTTTCTTTTCTTTTCTTTTTCATTCTCTTTTCTTTTTCTGAGGCAGGGTCTCATTAAGTCACAAAGTTGCCCGGGCTGTGGCTGAACTTGAGACCCTCCTGCCTCAGTCTTCTAGAGTACTGGAATGATAGGCATGAACCACCACTCTAGGCTGTAATAAGTGTCCTTAACAGAAGATCTTTTGTCCTTTTAGCAAAATTTGAACAAAACGAATCCATTTAAACAACCTCCATGAGCATCACATTCTGACATATGTAAGAAAAAACAAAATGTTGCAAAAATAGAGCTTGCTTTTTTTTTAAGTCCACTTGGCTAACGCACCAAATTTAGAACAAATCGTTAAGTTTAAAAATACTGATGGGTGCCTAAAAGACCTGTAATTTAACAATAAAGTTGAGCTGAAAAAAAATTAATTTGATGAAAGGTTTCTGACAGTATATTAGAAAACAAAACTTTAAATATTTTTATGTTTTAGAGGAATTAACTATCATAGGAAAAGTTCTCACTCAGTAGAGCATTATGGTAAACAATTTCTAAAAATTAGGCTCTCGGGCACGGTGGCATATGCCTATAATCCCGGCACTTAGGAAGCTGAAGGCAGGAGGATGAGAGTGAGTTCAAGGCCTGCCTGAGCTACATAGTGAGTTCAAGGCCAGCCTGAACTGCATTGGGAGACCCTGTCTCAAAAAATAAATAAATACAGCCAGCCATGGTGGTACACACCTGTAATCCCATTACTCAGGAGGTGAAGGCAAGAGGATCGTTGTGAGTTCGAGACCAGGCTGGGCTACAACGTGAGCTCAAGGCCCAGCCTGAACTGCATAATAATTCAACTAGAAAAACTATTTTTCTAGTTAAAGGTAGATTTTTCTATGTCTATTATTAATTATAAATGTGTTAAAGAAAGTAGAAGAATCTCCCACGAATCTTATAACTTGAATTGGTGAAACCTGATTCCATAATATCAAAATACTTACATAAAAAGTAAACAATGTAGTTAAATCAGTTATTTTATCTGACTAGTAGAAAATCTCAATGTATTTACAAATCAAATAGTTTATTAAATTTAAGATAAATTTAAGATAAACTTACCAGCATTAGATTTTAAAACATATACCTAGGAATTTTGTGGGCATTATCAATTTTTAAAAATATAATATACTGCCAGAAAATATATGGTGTTACACTGGTCGATGAACTTGATTCTTTCTATGATTCTGGCCATACACTGAGTTGGACAAGTGCCAAATCAGACTCCATGGTTGGGTTCAATATTGACTTTATGGGGAAATTTGATTCAATTTTTATCCAGTTTGGAATGCAACCAGAAATTGTAGAGAGAATTGAATTTCTGAACCAAAGCACCTCTGTACCTGAAATAAATGTCATAATTTCCACATATAGAAGTTTATGTTCAAGTTGTCAAAACTAGATATAGAATTTACTATGCAAAACTGATTTTCAAATACCCTTTACTAAATATTATGTTTTCAATTGTTTAGATTTTTGTTGGTCATTCTTTATTCATATACATAATTATACAGACACATATGTGTGAATATGCATATGTATTTACTCTTCTCATAACATAGGCACTGTCAGAATGACACCTCTGCGTGTGTACACGTGTATACATGTGCACAGGTGCATGTTCTTCTCATAGACTGAGCTACGATCAGAACATGTTCGAATCAATAGCCTTTACTGAGGCTATTAATTGATTGTGTTTCCCAAATTGAAGTTCCAGATCCATCTCCATGTTTATAAAAGCATGTTACAGTCTACTTAATATTTCACTAATATAGTATTCAATTACTTAAGAAAATATGCGTGCCATTTTACATTTTCAGCAGTGTGAGTGGCCATAAATTATGAAAATTAAATGATTTGCAAGTCACTGTGCTAAGCGCATTACCATGTTTCAGTCCAGTCTTCCGCTGTCAGCCCAGGAGGAAGCAGCCACTGCTACTCCCAGCTCTGAGGGGGAGACGGAGGCCAAGGCCCGCAGACGGACGGAGCTAGGCCTCGGCCCATCTGGCTGCTCCAGGGTCCACGCGTGACCACTGCACCAGAGGCTCCATTCCGTGCGGCGGCCAGAAAACAGGCAAGCATGCGGCCTGTGCTCTCTCCCCATCTTTATTATTTTCGAAACAGTTGTTTTTCCTTCTTTGTGACCTGTCTTCTGGTATTGTCCCTTCAGTATTTATCAGTCTGAATACTAATGCTTCTTTTATTTTGTTTTTAACTCTTGTTCTTTCATGCTGTTATGCAATTGTAAATATGTTCCCTAATGTTTATGTTTCATTTTTTAAAAGGATTTTTTTAATAGAAACACTTATAGATCTTATGTAATGTTTGAGGAGAGTCCAGGTCGTAGAGCTAATTGCTAACCTTTGAGTACAAGTTCACAGGCAGCAGGTAAGAAATATATTAATACTGTAGTGGCAATTTTCTTGCAACTTCCAAAATTATGGAACTTATAATAATTATTCTTGAATCAAACTTTGTTTTGCTTTTTTGTGAGAGTTGTCTTGATCATTAAAACAAAAGACCTAGAAAAAAGTATATGTACATAATCAACTATGCCTAAGTGATATAAAATACGTAGAGATATGAGATATGTCCCTGATTTTTTCTTCTAGTTTTACAGAGAACTGGAAAATCCAAAAATTCAACCACAGCGTGAAACTCACCATGATTTTCTTGGCTTGCTCCATCCACTCCTATTTTAGAAACAATCGTGACCTGAATTCAGGCAGATGGCTATGAACTGAGTATCACACTTGCTTTGCCAGTGGTTTCACTATGAACCTCTAGGGTTTTACTTCTTTTCTGGGACAGTTGAAAGAAACAAGCCCATCAGTGCAAAATTGAGTAAATCTTTGACAGCATAAGGGCGGAGGAGGAAATTCAAATGTTTGCCAAAAAACGAAAGTATATTTTTACTTCATGCTGTGGTGTTCTCATTTGCTTATAACTGTAAATATTTACAATCCGCAATTCATTCTGCCTCACAGAGTGAGACATGACTTAAACTTTCCTTCCTGAAACCTCTGTGTCAGCGTGAAGCAGAAATAAGGCGGTATGAACAAAGTGTGGTTGCCACCAACAGCAAAAACGTTCACAGCCTCAACCCGACAAGCACAGCAAGAAGGATGAG
Organism: Dinomys branickii; assembly: GCA_004027595.1. NCBI lineage: Eukaryota > Metazoa > Chordata > Mammalia > Rodentia > Dinomyidae > Dinomys > Dinomys branickii. The sequence goes on from PVLD010005219.1 coordinate 114,780, forward strand.
CGGGTCGCTGCGGAAACGGCCCTGTGGGCTCTGCTACCTCCTGTCCCTCCACACACACCACACACACACACAGCACACACACTCCACACGCACACCACACACACACACAACACACA